>CM029021.1:87207663-87447662 GCA_016801055.1 Panax notoginseng | reverse complement strand
GGCGTCGCCTAGCTTAAATCATCTACCCATCTTCTAAGTTCCGACCCATTAACCCATGGACCCATGACCCATCGAATAAAAAAAAGGAGAAAGGCAAACCTTTATCAAACGATCTGCAGACTGCGACTCGTTCGACTCTTCAGTCTTCACTCATCGCAGACTTCATCGCGACCTTCGAAACCATGTGCTCAACTTCATCTGCTCGACTTCACTCATCGCAGCTCGACTTCATCGTAGACTTCGACTCGATCGCAACCGACTCTTCAGTCTTCACTCATCACGAGTCGCGACCTTCTCTCAAACACAGGTTTTTCTTCTTCTTTCTTTACTTAGCTTTTCTTGTTATGTTTCTTCTCAGTTTCTCTTGTATGGCTTTTCTTATTCCAGCCTTTTTCTTTTGTTTACTATGCTTCCCCTCTGTGTTTTACCTCTTACAAAGTCTTCATTGTTTTTAATTTTCTATGCTTATATGTATCAGTATGACATATGCATATCTGTTGAGTGTTGTATTATATGTATGACTATGACCCAGCCAAGTGTTCAAGTGATACATTAATTTATTTACTGATATATGTTTCTAGTTTATCTAGTTGATGATTAAATTAATGTATACATTAATTTATTTACTCTAATCTAGTTGATGATTACATTAATTTATTTATCTGTGTTCTGATTATTTGTCGGTGGTCTAATAATTTTATATATGCATATCTATTGACTGTTATAGTGTTATTACTAATCTATTATATGGTGCTAAGTAAATTGTCCAATTTGTTGACTGTTAAATTGACATAAAGTAAACTGTTATAGTTACTACTTATTAAACTAATAAAAAAAATATGTCAATTGTCTCTTATATTGTTTATTTTGTAGAAACTTGAAAATAAAATGACAAAAAGTTCGAAAGCCGATGGTTATGATATAACCAAGGATCCGAAAAGAAAGGTAATTCAAATGACCCGGGTTAGAAATATGGGTATTGACCGGACATGAGTCACAAGGATATAGTGCAATGTATCCTTTGTGGGAAGCAATGTCGTTCGGGAATCAAAAGGTTGAAGCAACATTTAGTAGAAAATTTTGGAGATGTAGCGAAGTGCCCCAAAACAACAACATAAATTATGAGGAAGATGCAAGCGGTTTTGAATAGTAGAAAGAGGAACAAGCCACTCGAGCTAGATGATGATGATGTAGTATAAGTGCAAGAAGAACAATCATATGCTCGTTCAACTATATCTTCCAATACTTCTGCTAACACTATCCCAAGTTCTGGGACAACTTCTAAAAGGAAGAAAGTTGTATTTCAATTCCAAAAGCTACAACAAAGACGGTTGAAGCACTTCTATGGAAGACTCCCGAAGAAGTTGTAGAGGTGAAGCATAGCGAGGGTTTGAGCCAAACGAGTATTGAAAATCGTTTAAGGACACCAGCGGAAAAGGAGAGTCCAAATGCACGTTGTCGACTTTTTCTACGAATATGACATACCATTCAATGCTGCAAATTTAACGATATTTGAAATAATGGTAGAGTCCATAGGACAATATGGGTTGGGTTTCAAGCCTCCAACGTAATGGGTCGGGTTTCAAACCTCCAACGTATCATGAGTTGAGGGTTCCTTTATTTGAGAAGGCAAAGACGAAAACCGATGACTTAAAGAAGAAACATGAAGTTTCTTGGAAAGAATATGACGGCACACTCATGTCGAATTGTTGGACAGATAAGAGGGGAAGACACTTGTTGAATGTTCTTGTCAATAGTCCAGAGGGGACTTATTTCATGGGTTCTGTTGGTGCCTCCAGTTAGTCGCAAGATGACACAATGTTGGCAAATCTACTTAATAGCAAGATTGAGGAAATTGACATTGTTGAGAAGCACTGGGAAAGCCAAATGGAACAAAAATTATATGGGGTTGTATTGATTCTCAATCCAGGTAAGTACTTTGATATCAAACAGGAACATCCGGTGTTTGTTGGTACTCTACGAGTAGACTTCAATGACATTCTTATAAAGATGGTGTCCGACCTAGATTTTCTAGACAAGATAAGCAATCTAGCTTATAACTACGATGCTTCTCGAGATACTTTTTCACAATAATTGGCGATTAGGAAACAGAAATCAAAGAATCCTCGTAAGTATTTTGAAATATATATAAAGATATAAAAACTAAATTATAATTATATACATTCTTCCTTTTGTCCTTTTAAAAATATTTATATTTCTTTTAAATGGTTGCTAGTTGATTGGTGGAATGCTTTTGGAGGGTGGGCTACTAAGTTATCCTCGTTTGCAAAAAGAATTTTAGGCCTTTGTTCTTCTTCCAGATGTGAGCGCAATTGGAGTACATTTGAGTTTGTAAGTACTTTCTATTGTTGGTAATTCAAAAGTAATTAGTCATTCAATACTAATACTAATTATTTTTTATATAATTAAAATTTTATCATTAATATTATTATTTTTTGTTTTATTTATTTTAAATTTATACGAAGAGAAATAGATTGGAACATAAACGATTGAGTGATTTGGTGTATGTCCAATACAATCGAAAGATCGTCTCAAGATTCCAAAAGAGACGTGAACTTGGATAAAAAAACCCATTAACCATTGATGACTTTGAATGGGTAATGAATGGATCAATAATAAGGTCGATGTTGTTCATCCTGGGGAGGATCTTATATGGAATGATGTGAATAGAGCAACTGGTGCATCCAACACGCTTGAGGGTCGCAATCTTTCAAGGAGGCCTCGTGCAGCCGTGCTAATACTAGTGAGAATCTCATGGCGTACTCTCGACGTGGTGGTGGTTCAACTTCAAGGGAATCAAGGTTGATGGATTCCGACTCCGATGATGAAGTTGATGAAGAAGAGAGAATTCTCATTTGATGAAGATGTGGAGGATGATTTTGGAAAAAAACCACCACCTACACCTTTGACCGAGAGTAGTTCTCGTGGAGGAGATGGAGATGATATTTTCCTTGATGATTTTGCTTGAACGATGTTTCTAGACTAGTGTAGAGAGTCTAGACATTATTTTGGCTTGCTATATGGTGTTTTATTAGTTATTAGACTACATATTTGTGATGGTTGGTTGCAACATTATTTTCTATGTCGTGTTTGTTGAATTCTTCATTTCTTTTACTAATTTTAATATCAAGTGTTTTGTTTTTGGATTGTTATTGCTAAGTATTTATATAATTATGTCTTTAATGTTATTCCATAGTGTTATGTTTTGAGTTTTAATGTATATGAAATTTTATTGTCAATATACTTATTAAGTAAAGTGGATAACATATAAATTGCACATTGTAAACGACTTGTCGCCATAAGGACGTCAAAACGGTTGCCTTGTCGCCTAGGCGTCCAGGAAGTCGGCTACCGCCATAACTCGATGTGACACCATAACAACAATGGCGCCTTGGGCATAAGGCTTGCGCCTTGGGCATAAGGCTTCTAATAAAGCTTGCGCCTTGGACATAAGGTGTCTAAGGCGTGCGCCTTGGGCATAATGCATCCAAGGCGTGCGACTTGGGTATAAGGCATAACAATAACTTGCAATGCTTTACGTCCACACACCTTAGCAGCTTCCCCCAAGTCAGGTGACTGGAAGCCAAGGCCTTGTCTAAACGATTAACAAAAGTGCTACAACTTAAGTAAACCAAGTTAATAAGGAAACAAGGCCAAATACTAATATATAATACCCTACTACATTAGCTAAAAAAGATGTTTATTAATTACAATTGATTTATCTCTAAATAAAAATATAAAAAAACAATTAACAAATAATCTCTTAAACATTTATAACCTACAATCTAGAATTGGTAATACAACAAAATAAATGGTCACCTATATCCACACTATAGAGCTAACTTTGATGTGGGATCCTTCAAAATGACCATATTATACATTCACCCCAGGGACCCCTAAATATTCGAGCTGTTCCAATCGTTTCAATACCATTACAGTATTCGACCATCAATTATATAATAATTAACCAATTGGGTACATAGAACAAATTATTCAAATTTAAAGTGCATAGATTGTATAAACAATGAACATTAAAATAGTCATCCGTATTTCATCATACGAAGAAATTATCAAAACCCTAATAGATATGAAGAGATAACAAACCGCAAGAAGTTCGGAATTTGTAGGGTCCGAAACTAGGGCTTCGGAAAGAGCAGCGAGTGAATCTCTTTGTTCATGTAACTGAAGCTCAAGTTGTTCCTCCAAAAGCCTCTCTTCGTCGTTCGCCATTGCTCACATATCTTTTTATTTTCGTTTCTTCAGTGGGGAGAAACGAAAATAAAATCAGAACATAAGAAAAAAAAAATCAAAATACATAAAAAACTACGAATTGCGGTTTTAATTGGAAAAAAAAGTGCAATTATATAATTTTGGCATATTAATTAGGAGTACAACTAAACAGAAAGAATCAATAGTGCAAATAAAAAAATAAATCAATAAAAAAATTTGTGTTTTTGACTTTTTTAATGAACCAAAAAAAAACAAAAACTTGATCACTTTTTTTTGAGAAATTTTTCCGTTTAAATTTTGCCGAATTTTGGCCGAAAATAAAATGAGAAGTATATTTTCATAATTCTCTTCTCTTATTTTTGCAGCATAACTATTTTAAATTACAACTCTGCCCCACTTCTTTTTATTACTTGTATCAGTAGAATACCTAACTTCACTTTTGTAAAGTTATAATCGAGAATGTTACGAAGTAACTAATAAATTGACAGAAAAACTGAAGAAGAAAGCATAAGTATCAAAAAGAAATTTTCTATATATTTTTCGATAGCCTCCCTCTTACAATTCTAGCTGCAGATATACCATCTGATTCTTACTCTTGCAACAAGCTACTAACAACCCTCCCCTCTAAAAACAAAACACGTGTCCATTGCTAATTTCTAGGCGTAACAATATTTTCCACTTAAACGCTGCGTTTGGATTCCAGTAACAGCTACTTATTTTCGCTCCTTGCCTTCCATTTCTGACAATTCCCCATTGCTTGAAGAGATCCTTGTCCCTAAGGATCAAAATCCGAATATTGTTCTATCAACTTGCTCCACTCTTCCCATGTTGCATCTTCAGGGATGCTATGTGACCACTGGACTAACACCATAGTTGCTGGTCTTTGTCCCTTTTTCACTAGCCGCCGGTCCAAAACAGCTACAGGAACAAGTCTTAATTCCCCTGCATTGTTAGTTTGTGGCAGCTCAATTTGAACCACCTTAGTCTCTCCAATTTTCTTCTTAAGTTGTGAAACATGAAAAACATTATGTATTTTTGCATTTGGAGGGAGCTGTAATTTGTAGGCAACCTTCCCAATCCTTTGTATCACACTGTATGGCCCATAATACTTTGCAGATAGTTTGAAATTTCTTCTTTGTGCAACTGTCATTTGTCGATATGGTTGTAATTTCAGATATACTTCATCTCCTTCATTAAATTCTCTTTCAGTTCTTTTCTTATCCGCATAGAGCTTCATTCTCTCTTGAGATTTCTGTAGATTTTCTTTCAATAACTGTTGGGTTCCCTCCCTTTCCTTCATAAACTCTGCTATCAAGGGGTTGTTGCTTGTACTTCCTTGATGATAATTGAGGATTGGGGGGTTCACGCCATAAAGGGCTCTATAAGGTGTCATTCCAGTGGCTGAGTGAAAGGAAGTATTATACCACCATTCTGCCATGGGTAACCATTTACTCCAATGTGTAGGCTTGTGACTGATCATACATCTTAAGTACATTTCAATACATTGATTAACCCTTTCAGTTTGGCCATCCGCTTGTGGATGGTAAGATGTACTTAGCTTGACTTTAGTCCCCATGGCCTTGAATAGTTCCTTCCAAAAGTTGCTCACAAATATTTTGTCCCTATCAGAGATGATACTTTTTGGAGGGCCATGTAATTTGATCACCGAATCCAACACTAGTTGTGCCACTTGTGTTGCTGTAAATGGGTGTGTGAGAGCTATAAGATGACATCCTTTTGTGAGCTTGTCGACCACTACTAAAATTACATCCTTACCATCAGATTTAGGTAAGCCCTCCACAAAGTCCATAGTTATAACTTCCCATGCCTGGTTAGGAATAGGAATAGGTTGCAGCAGTCCCGGAGTTGGAACATGTTCCCCTTTACTCCTCTGGCACACTTCACACTTAGTAATTAATTTTGTCAAGTCATTTCTAAGTGTAGGCCAATAAAACAGTAGCTCAGCCCTCTTAATAGATGTTGTTACCCCAGAGTGTCCCCCTTCAGGGCTGCCATGGATTTGATCCATGACTCTTTCCCTCAAATTTCCAGTACTGCCCAAATAAATCCTACCCTCCTTCCTGAGAATTCCCTCTTGCAGCTTGTAATCAGTGCATCTGGTTGGATCTATCAGAATTTGAGTCATTACTTCTTGTGCAATCTTGTCATTCTCTAGGCTGCCAGCAATTTTAGTAATCCAACTAGGGGTAACTGATTGTATAACTGCACAACTGCCTTCCAAATCATGTGTTCTAGATAATGCATCTGCTACTAGATTTTCTTTACCCTTCTGGTAGTGTATAACATAATCAAAGCCTAGCATTTTTGACAACCATTTCTGCTGTACCAGAGTAGTTAATTTCTATTCCATGAAGTATTTTAATGCCTCATGATCAGTTTTTAGGATGAATCGTTGTCCCAGCAGGTAAGTTCTCCACTTTTGAACTGCCATAATGATTGCTAATAGTTCCTTCTCATAAGTTGATAAGCCCAGATGTTTTGGTGACAAAGCCTTACTTAAGAAGGCTATTGGTCTTCCTTCCTGCATTAGGACTGCTCCCACTCCTGTATGGCAAGCATCTGTTTCCACCACAAATGCATTAGAAAAATTAGGCAATGCTAGCACTGGAGTATCAGATACCACTGTTTTAAGCTTCTGAAATGCTTGTTCAGCCTCTTCACCCCAACTGAATGCTCCCTTCTTTAACCAATTAGTCAATGGTTTGCTTATAATTCCATAGTGTTGGACAAATCTTCTATAATAGCCTGTAAGGCCTAGGAATCCTCTCAAGGACTTCAAGGATTTGGGTCTAGGCCATAGTACCATTGCTTCAACCTTCTTCTTATCAGCAGCCACCCCTTGCTCACTAATGATATGCCCCATATATTTAACTTGTGGTTGTGCAAAAATGTATTTGGACTTCTTAACATAAAATTTGTTATGCCTTAGAACATTAAATACTTGTGGCAAGTGCTTTTCATGACTTTCCAAGGAAGGACTGTATATCAAAATGTCATCGAAGAAAACTAAGACAAACTTCCTTAAGTAAGGAGCAAATACCTCATTCATTACACACTGAAAAGTGGCAGGTGCGTTGGTCAAACCAAATGGCATAACTAGAAACTCATAGTGTCCTTGATGAGTTTTGAATGTTGTCTTCTGTGTATCTTCAGCCTTTACCCTAATTTGGTGATAACCACTCCTCAGATCAAGTTTAGTATAGAACTTACTGCCCTTCAACTCATCCAACAATTCTTCTATAATTGGAATGGGAAACTTATTTTCTATACTTATAGTGTTGAGAGCTCTGTAATCCACACAAAACCTCCATGTGTTGTCTTTCTTTTTTACCAATAATACTGGAGAAGCATAAGGGGACGTGCTGTGCTTGATAATTCCACTGTCCAACATCTCTTTGACCATCCTTTCAATTTCAGTCTTCCGTAAATATGGATATCTGTAAGGATTTGAGTTAATAGGTTTGCAGTCAGGCATAATTGGTATGTGGTGATCTTGCAATCTTACAGGAGGCAACCCTTGTGGTTCTTGAAAAATGTCTCCATATGATGTCACCATCTGCTCTATCACTTCTGGAACTTTGTTAACTGTTGCAAGGACCCCTTCAATTGCTGTTAACTGAACCAATAAATAAGTTTCTTCTTTGGGCTTCCAGTTGAATTTATCTGTTAGTTGCACTGAATAAAATTGTTTGGAATCTCCTTGATCCCCTAGTACAACTCTTTCTCTTTTCCAATGTATAATGACTTCCCATTTTTCAAAATCCGTACTGATGGGACTAACAGTTTGCATCCATTCAATTCCTAGTACTGCATCATACCCCCCCTAATGGAATTTTACATACATAGGAGTCTGAAATTTTCCTTGAACCAATTCCCACTTAAATTGGGCAATTCTTCTATCACACTTGATAAATTCTCCATTAGCAATCTTGACCTTAATAGGAATGCAAGCCTCAGTATGTAATTGAAGTTTTCTCACCAAGGTTTGTGAGACAAAGTTGTGAGTAGACCCACTATCCAACAACATTTTGATAGGTCTGTTTTTAACCAGCCCTTGCAATTTAATGGTATGAACCCCATGAGTTCCTGTGATGGCATGAAGTGAAACCCCACAGTCATCAATCTGTAGTAGTTCCCCTTCCTCTCCTTGCATGATAATTGCTAATTCCTGATCTTGTTCCCCTACATTTAGCTTCTCCTCTTCCTCAGTTTTTATTATATAAATGTGTTTCTGTTTACACTTGTGCTCTTGTGTGTATACCTCATCACAATGGTAGCATAGTCCCTTTTTCCTCGTTTCTGCCATTTCAGTTGTAGTAAGTCTTTTGATTGGAAAAGACCTTTGCCCTGCTCCCATTCTAGCTGGCTGGAGTTTTTCTTTATTAGGTTCCATGTTTGGTTTGCCCCTTTGCAGCTGATTTTCTCCCATAACTTTGGATGTCATTTGTGCTCTTCTGTCTAGTGATTCAAGATAAACCTCCTGTCTTCAGGCCTGGTTAATGGCCTCTCTAAGAGTTTGGGGCCTCACAAGGTACTATGCATTAGCAATTTCTTCTTTCAATCCACTTAGGAAGCTCTCAATAAAATAATCTTCAGTAAACCCTCTGTTCTGGTTCAGCATGTACGTTTTCAATTCCTCGAATCTCCTTATGTAGTCATCCACTTTTCCTTTTTACATCAACTTATTAAACTGCCCGGTTAAATTTTCTTGTCCCCCTTTTGTAAATCTATGACAAATGTACTGTGCAAGTTCATCCCAAAGTAAACATGGTTTTTCATCTTGCAGGGATTGATACCACACATCAGCCTCCCCTTCTAAATACAGAGCAGCATATAGTACTTTGGATCTGGGGTCCATCATGGGATTCAATTGAAAGAATTTTCACACTTCTTCAGCCATCCTCTAGGATCTCTACCATCAAAATGTGGAAAGTCCATCTTGGGTATAGAAAAAGGTAAAAAGGAATTTGTATTTTGTTTGAAGGGGGTTCCTTCTGAGATATGATGCCAAGGGTATGTTCCGCTGGAAGCAGGAGAAAATTTTTGGCCATGATGTACTGGTACTGTGTGAGGACTCTGTGTATAGTTGGAAAAATTGTATGGGGGAACTGCAGAGGGAACTTGTATTGGTTGATATGAATTGGCAGGAATTGTATTAGTATTGTGGTAGGGACTGTATGGTATATCATAAATTGAAGGATTCAATGAGTTCGAGCAGGTATATGAAGGCATAATTGGGTTTGTGATTAAGTTGGTTGTAGACATTGGAATAGTGATGCCTATAACACCTGGTGTTTCTGTGTAGGGGTACCATCCTAGCATAGGATTATTATAGGATTGTTATAAGGGTGAGACTTAAGCGCATTGGAGTTGGCTGAAGTCACAGCAAGGTTCCTAACAGATGGTTCAGGAATAGATACTATAGAGGACAGTTGAGTATAGTGTGTAAGAGGTGTACTGTGTTGATTCTGGATACTAGTACTTGGTCTGGGGCACTAGGTTACAATCGTTGCAGATGGGTTGGTAGCAGGAATGAAGGTTGTGGCCGTTCCAAATTGTAGTGGGGATAAGGAATTAGGCGCCTGGGATAATGGTTGTGACGATTCGAGGTGTATGGAAAGGGTATCTAGGTTGGAGGTGGATGTGTGTAACACAGATGCTGCATTTTTCTCCTTCTCCGATCGTTGAATTGCCTCAAGGGTGCATGTAATCTTCTGAGCTATTTCTTCACTGGTACTCTGCAACTTCTGACTGATCTGAGAAATCTGGTCTCCCATTACTCCGATTTGTGTCGATGTCTGCTCGAAGTTTTTCGCCATCAGCTCCTGCATCATATCCATCCTTCCTTCCATGGCTTTGAGCTCCTTTTCATGCTTCTGGAGACTCACTTTAGCAGAAGCGTCTGCCATTGACGGCCCAAGGAGTGTTTTGATACCACTTTGTTACGAATTAACTAATAAATTGACAGAAAAACTGAAGAAGAAAGTATAAGTATCAAAAAGAAATTTTCTATATATTTTTCGATAGCCTCCCTCTTACAATTCCAGCTGCAGATATACTCATCTGATTCTTACTCTTGCAACAAGCTACTAACAACCCTCTCCTCTAAAAACGAAACACGTGTCCATTGCTAATTTCTAGGTGTAACAGTATTTTCCACTTAAATGCTGCGTTTGGATTCCAGTAACAGCTACTTATTTTCGCTCCTTGCCTTCCATTTCTGACAAAGAAGTATCATAGTTCTGGGCAAGAGGGCACAAGCATCACAAAATTTCCATAAATGAACCTTGATTGATTCCGTATGTTATTTTAGTCAATCCTTGATTCGGTATGTTATTTTAGTCAATCCTTGATTCGGTACGAACTTATCCTTTAACAAGTTTCAAATCAAGTTAGAGTCATTAGACCATGCAGTGCTTTAAATAGTGAGGGAAGTAAAATTGGAACTGTGTTGTATTCTTGGTAATCCTCTTGATGAGTGGTGTAATCAGTCTCCCAGAAGAGGACATTGTGTGTACTACTTTGAAAGATTTTAGGTTTTTCCGATGGCCATAATTGCACCTAATTTTTTTTTGTTTCAGAAATTTAAGTTAATTATAATTATAATGGAGGTTCAGGCTTGGTAAAATATAGTTATGGGTTGGTTTTGGTTTTCAAAATATGGTTATAGTTCCATTTAAGAACTAAACCCATGTTAACTATTTTTAATATGGATTATGTGGGTTGGAACCATATGGTTATGGTTAAAAACCATATTAACCATTTTAAGATATTTTGACTTTTAAACAAAACTTTTGAAAAATGAAATTGTGACCGTCACAATTAAATTAAATAAACTCTGTTTGAAAACCGTCACAACTCTTTTATATTTAATTAAACTCTATTTGAAAACCTTAATAAATATTTGTATTTTATATAGAACCTCAATTTTAATAAACTTTCATTACACAGTTTTATCAAATAGTAAATTTTTAATTATTTATTTGTTTAAGAATCTAAACATAGTCTAAAAATACATTATTTGTGTGGTTAGATAGAGGAATGAAAGGTGATACTGTAATGGTAAATAGCTCCATCTCCTTAGACCTTAAGATGAAATGAATGAAACAAGGAAGAAAATAATTCTCTAAAATAAAAATAAAAAAAGTTGAATTTAGCTATTTAGTTATTTAGGTAAAGCGGGACTGCGTTGTTTTAATTCTTCAATGTTGAAGGCTTCTTGTGGTCATGTTGTGCCACGGCCCATGAGTGTTGATTTTTTTATAAAAGTGCATACATTAATGCTTTGATGATTATGGGAATGGAATATGGGTTAAAAAATGGTTAACCGGTTAATTAACTATATTTGTTTTAAAAAATATGGGCCCAAACTTTAACCAACCTGAATAAATAAAAATGGTTAACCAACCCATTTAGTTCCAGTTAATATGGTTTGACCCAATAGTTAACTAATTATATTGTCAGGTCTAGTTCCTGGCTATATTACTCCAGTGTTCACGTGGATGTGCTTCTTGCTAGATTTTTCACTTGGTTATCAAAAAATGGCAAAACTAATGATTTGGCCACCAAAGTTGACACGTTTTATCGAATACATGATTAAACGTTTAATTTTTCAAATTAACTAACTGAACTAATTAAAATTGTTAAATTGGACCATTTTGTTAAATCTGGCTCACTGACGTTAAATCTTTTCGGCTATTATCTGACGTGGACTTAAAAAAGAAAAGGAAAAAAAGAAGAAAATGACATGGCCTTATCAGACGTGGCTTTCGCGGCAAAGTAATATAGTTGTTAAACATGTGTACACCAAGACATCAGAAGTTGAAGTTTAGAGAGAGAGATAGCGACAAAGGAGAATCGATCTCCTTCTGCAAATCTCTTCAAATAGCAACGAAGCCATGATTTTGTGTTTAAAATTCTTCCCAACCTCGTTCACGGCTCACTGATTTGTCTACTGCAAACTTGGGTTCCAGCGACGAAGGCAAATCGATCTATGGTTTTTTCCTGCAAAATCGATCTAAGGTTTTTTCCTGCAAATCTCTAGCTTAGATCTTCGTTGGTACTGGTATGTATGATTTTGCCATTAAAAACTCTTCCCTCTTCAGTTTAGCAAGATTGGGATTAAATTCTAGGTTTTTTTTAGACTGATTGTTCTTTGTGTCGATTTTTAAAAAGACGATTTGGGGAGTTTTCAAAAACAGGGATGGGAACCTTTGTTTAGTTTTGCCATACTTTTATATAATGGTTACCTTGGTTTACTTCAATAATGCTCTGTAATGGGTACAACAGTATACTAATATTTGGTTTTCCAGAATTAACTTGTGGAATGGTTAAAACAGCTTCTGAATTTCAACATCATTAGGGGAAATGACAATTTTTTGTAAAATTTTTTTTTGAGAAAAAACCAAACCATAACCTTCTTAAAGTCCCCCCAAGCTGACATATCAGCTATAACAATTGCCTATATGAAAATCCTTGTAGTAGCAGTATACAGGAATATACCACCCTCAATATTGCAACTGTATTTGTTTATTTTAATACATTTCTGTAATGGTTACCTGTATGTTGTGTCTTGTACCTGTTGCAAGATGGTTCTATTTTCTGAGGAGTTAAATCATGATGGCAGGTTTATTGAAGAACCAATATACCACTATGGAGGAGGTGTTACAAAATTGTATCATGATGTTAATGTTGACAAAATAAACAACTTACCTAAGACAATGGAATACAAAAAGGATTTTGCAGTGTATTTCAAAAAGAGTGGTTGGGATATTCGTACTGGTTTAGAGTTAATATGTGATGACCATAGTATTAGGTTACTAGTTGAGGAGGGTGAGAAATATGGGATAGTTGATCTATATTGTGACCACTCTATTGATGAAGTCTTACCATTTGAGGGAGATTTTGAGTAGGTAGTTGAGGTGGAAGTTGATGTTGTTGATGTGCAACTTGATGCACCAATGGAAGATTCAACTGGTGATGATTCTACATATAAAGAAATAGATTTTGAGTGTACTGATGTTAGTGATGATGATGGGAATGAAGAGTTGATCAATGTTAGGTTACATAAGGAAGAGATTAAGAAAACAAAGATTAATGAGTTAGAAGTTGTTTGTTAAGTTCAATTGGATGATGAAGTTGAAGTGCATGCTGAACATATGGGGACTCAAGCTTCTAGCTCAGTACATGCTGAAAAGGCCAAAGAGATTATGAGACAACTAAGAACAAGGGCAGGAAGAAGACAAGGGCAGGCCTGAACAAGGAAAACAAGAAGCAAAAAAAGACTAGTGAAGAGATTGAACCTACATTTTCATTTGATAATGATGTTGTGACTAAATTTGGTACAAAGGGCATTAAGCCATGGGAGGAAATGTATTAAGATTCTGATATTGAAGAGAGACCTATTGTGGATTTTGTGGACCATTCTTACTACATTGAAACATATCTCAAGTCATATAACCACCTATTAAAGCCCATGAGTGGCAGCAATGGTTGGCCTACTACTGACTTGCCAATCTTGTTGCCTCCATTGACTAAGAGATTGGCTGGAAGGCCAAAGCGATGTAGAAGGAAAGATCCAAATGAAGAACGAAAGAGCACGTGTAAAGTTTCAAAGAAAGGGACTCCAATTATGTGTTCCACATGCAAGAAATACGAGCATAATAAAGTTGGTTGTAGGAACACATGTTGGGTAAAATCTAATTACGCATAACACACAAGTATACGCTGTCAACAAGTAATAAAGTGAAAGTAGAGTATCGTTCCCACAGAGACTAGCAATAAATTAACTCTCACAATTACCAATTTCATATTAATCCAAATTTTATTAAACTAACCAATTTCAAGTTTGTAACCAAAAGTATTAAAAATATTAAAATTACCAAACAACCAACAACCTTAAAAACTGAATTTTCAAACAAATATTAGAGAATTAGACTTACGACTTCACTCTAAGTATCACTCTGATTATTACACCTTATTCCAGTTTAATTCACTATCCCAGTTTATTAATCATGAACACGTAAGTAGAATTAGCCACTTCTCGATGTACTAATACCATATTAGCTCAAATCCACAAATTAGATAGAATCAAGTTAAACACCTTAATCAACTAACTCACTATATCTCAATGTGAATTACAATTAAAGAAGGCTTAAGTTCAAGTTCTTTATCTGATTACATGCGATGTCAAGCATATCTCTACCCTAACATTCATCAAGATTCTGTCCATTCATAAAATTCAAGAACACATACTATATTAACTAAGTCTAGACTCGTACTTCCTCTCTCGAATCCATACAAGTCCACAAAGAATTGTTGATCACGCAATTCATAAATTCAAGCTCAAATTAATATAGATAAACTGAATAATAGCTTATTAAACTGAAAATCAAAGATTACATAACCATCGTTCCACTTAAAGATCCATCATAAGCCTAAAAAGTACTTAGTTCATCATCAATGAAATAAAAACTGAATTAATCAAAGATAACATCCTTCCAATTACAAATATAAGACTAGAGACGAAGAGTAAATTCAGAATACCCTTCACTTTAGTCCAATCTGCAATTGATATGAAAATCCTTCAATTATCTTCACTCTAATGCTTGCTCCAAAAATCTGTCTTTTAACTTCATTAATTGCCTTGCGTTTCGTGATCTTGTTGTTTGATGTCCAATATATCTCTAAGACATCCATTCTGATTGCTATCCCACGCCATTAAGAGTCCCAAAGCATTCCAATTACTTAAACTCACATTCTTGTAGCAGTAGAAACGAAATAGGACTGCTCTGCCTCGGACCCCCCGCCTCGGCGGGCTTAGCTCCTGTTATCTGAATTCAATACCCCCTACCCCGACGGGGGTGTAAGGCTTAAAAACGCCCGCCCCGACGGGCTAGGCTCTTGTCAGTTGATCTTGTTTAAGCTCCAAACTTGCTAAATGTTCACCAAAATTGCACCCTTCTTGATCACTTGCAACACTACCCCAACCTACACATAAAATAACAATAAACAAGTAAAAATAAACAACAAAAACGAAGAATTAACACCGATTAAGCTTGAGTTAGTAACCGATTCGTGGGTATAAAACCCACTTATCAAAATCCCCCAAACTTAAAATGTGCTAGTCCTCGAGCACAAAACAAACTAACATGCTATGCAATGCAATGCAATGATATGTAATGCATCAAATCTATATGTTTATGAATCCAACATTATCATATAATCAAAATCATTCCTTCGGCCTCAAAGAAATCAAGCAACACTACAACACTTCATATCAAAACTAATTAATAACTCCTTATCAATCCTCGAATCTTAGACCGTCATCACTGATATAGTGTGTGTGTGCTCAACATATATGCTAGCTGATACTAATTCAAATTCAATACCTAACCAATCTCTTATCAGGAATCATACAGAGTAAACTCAAAAGTTTCAAAAATAGACGAGTTCCAACTAAAATCAAACATTCACCAAGATTAGGGGTCCGAATAGGGTACTCATGCTTTCTTTTTCATTCATGGGGGCTCTTTGCTCTTATTTCCTGTCTTTTTTTAGATAGATGGTTGGTGAGTGCGTTTTACGCTCCATCTCACGTCCGTGTTTATGGGGAGTATGTTTCACATTTCTTCTCAACCCACCACAAGACTCAACTAGATATTTATTTTTTTAATTTTTTTGAAGCTTATATACCCCACTTTTCCCCCAAACTTAGGTTCCTACCTAATTCATCGTCTTTACTACCTATCCTTGTCCTTCTCTTATTTACACTAGCATTATCCTTAAGAAACTCTTTATGTATCAATTTGAATTACTCAGTCGACATAGGTGTTATTAACGTGCTACCCTTTTTATACCAGTTTCAAACAAGCACAAAATCCAATTAGTAATAGAAACTAAATCAAGGTTCTAATAATCAGTACCATACTTATCTACTTAATCCCAATCTCATCATTAGCCAAAATAAAATGAACTACAACAACTGCTGGACATATGCAAAATAACACAATTCTTAACTTAATTTTTTTATTTTATATATGTATGGCAAACATAACATGATGCAAATAAATAGAAACTATTTATGCTCCTAAGCTACTATGCAACTACATGATTACATGAATGCAACAGTTAACAATTCTAAAACTAAACAATGAACTAACATATGCAAACCTAGCTAATGAAATCAAATATGCAAACATGAAACTAAATCCCCCCAAACTTGAAAATTACAATGCCCTCACTGTATAGATAAAGCAATAAATATGTGAGGACTTCCCTGTAATCGCCTAAGTCTGGGGTGGTGGTGGAAACCTTGGCATTGGGGCTGGCTGCTGTTGGGTAAAATCTAATTACGCACAACACGC
Source organism: Panax notoginseng (assembly GCA_016801055.1). NCBI lineage: Eukaryota > Viridiplantae > Streptophyta > Magnoliopsida > Apiales > Araliaceae > Panax > Panax notoginseng. Next base: position 87,431,025 of record CM029021.1, on the reverse strand, counting down.
AAGTATATGTGGTCAACAAGCAATAAAGTGAAAGTAGAGTATCGTTCCCACGAGGAATTGTTTAATAAAAATCACCAAGTACTAACCCGTAACCAACTCAATCTTATTTAAACGAATGAATTTCAATTTATAAGTAAACTAATTCTAATTACCACTAGTTAAATTAAGATTACGGAGATTTAAGATCACAACTTCACTTATTGCTTCATTTAAGTTAACACACTTCTCATCAATTATTCTCTATCCTGAATTGTTAATCAAGAACACTAAAACAAATAAAACCACCTCTCGATGCATAATACCCATACTCACTTAAATCCACAGATGATAGAATTAAGCAAGACACCGTAATTAACTAATCCAACTATATCTCTATGTGAATTACAATTAAAAAGGATTTAAAGCACAAGTTCTCTATAAGATTACATACGGCGTAAATGTATATCTCTATCCTAAACACGAATCATGAATTCCATCTATGTAGAAATTACAAACACATGATATCATGATAAGATCTAAATCAATACTTCATCTCTCGAGTTCATATAGATTATCACAGTAATTGTTAGCTAGGCAATTAAGCAATTAAGTCCAAATAACAATAGACAATCCTCACAATAGAACATAATAATTGATAGCAAAGCATATTAAAATAAACTACACAATAAGATCTATTGTAATCTCAAACAAAGAATTAGTTCGTTGAATTAAAATTAAGAATCCACACTTGAATATACATTAAAAGACAAAGATAGAAGAAGATAAGAAGATAGAATCTGTTGTCTGCAGATTTGAAGCTCCCTTCTCGCTCTTACTTTGAATCTTCAATGGTCTCCAAGTTGCTTCAATCTCCAAATCTAATAAGAACTAGTGTTTTGATCTAATCTACTATAATCTAATCCAATATAATCCTCCTTCTCTCCTCTAATCCTTGTGATTCTCCTCCTTTTATAAATCCCTTTATATGTCTTTAAGTCCTCTTGGAAGTCCTTGAGTCAATCGGATTGAACCAATCCTTCTTGGACTCAAATTTGGACAAAATTTGACTTTTCTGCGCATACCCCCGCCCCGTCGGGGATTTAGCCTTGTAAAGGGCCCGCCCCGGCGGGCTATGGTTCTGTTTTCCAGCTGGTACCCCCGCCCTGGCGGGGGTTTTGTGAAGAGAAAGCCCGCCCCGGTGGGGGTCCTTTTTCTGCTCTGACGTCCTTTGGGAAAATGGCCATAACCTTTGATTTGGGAGGAGTTACGAGGCCTGCCACCTATCAAATTGAAGATATCGACGAGCTCTACAACTTTCATTATTTAATAATTGAGAAATAACGGACGAATGAAGGTCTAAATTTGGCTAGAAGTGACTGATCGCCACCCAAAACAGTGAAGTTCGACGTCCGTTGGTACAAATGTCATAACTTTTGCATCCGAACTCCGATTGGAATGATTCAAGTTGTTCCGAAAAGCTAAGAAGAAGCTCTACAATGTAATCCAAGTTCCAAGACAAGAACATGAAAGTCCAAACGATGTCTGGATTGCTTTTCTTTGTGATTTCATACCAATTCTTTACGATTTTAGCTCCCAAGCATACAATCTACAAAATGAACACAAAATGCATGAAAAGTAACTAATAACATGAGATTAAGAAACTAATTCAAGTAACAGATACCGGATAAGTAGGTATAAAACCTATTATCAAATACCTCCAAACTTAAACATTTGCTTGTCCTCAAGCAAAAACACAAAACAACAATGCTATGCAATGCAACTAATTTACATGCCTATGAATCCAGCTGTAATGACTGAAACAAGTCTATTCAACCGGCCTTAGAGAAATCAAGTAAACATGATAATACAACATATCAAAACAAATCATTAACTTCCCAATAAATCATCAATTCTTAGACTGTTATCTCTAATATAGTGCGTGTGTGCTCCACAACAAAGTTAATTGATATAAAATCAAATTTAACACCTAATAAGTCTCTTCGAAGGCATCATACAGTGTAAACTCAAGAAATCCAAAAATAAGCTATATCCAACTAAAGTCAATCAATTACCAATATTGAGGGTCAACATGGGATACTTATACTTCATTTTTCATCTACGGGGACTTTTTGCTCTTATTTCCATTTTATTCATTTTTTTTCTTTTAGTTTATATACACATAGCTATGCAATGTCTTATTCCCTTAGGCTTTTCAATGCTACCTTAACAAGCTTTCAACCAACGACTCCCAGACCATTAAGACCTTAGGGCGCTAGGTGTAAAGACAATCCCCTCAGGCTTACTTACTCAAGTAACAAAGGCCATAAAACTAGACAAGCACGCCACGGCGTTTTTTCATACTTTTTTTTTCTTTTTTCTTTTTTTTATAGCTTATATACCCCAAATATTCCCCCAAACTTAGGTTCTTGTCTAACTTTAGCCATCACTACTTGTTCTTGTCATTCTTTCATTCAAACTAGCATTATCCTTTAGAGTCCCATTATGTATCAATTTAAACTCAAAAAATCAATAAGTTATTTTTACTGTGCTATCCTTATTATACCGGTTTCAAATAGAAAAAGACTCAATTCATAACAAGAAATCACATCAAAGCTCTAATAGTCAGTACTATACTTATCTACCCAATTCCAATCTCATCATTGGCCAAAACAAACTGTAAATATCAAACAGCTGGACTCATGCAAGATGAACATAGTAACTAACTATTATTTTTGATTTTTTTTTTGATTTTTTTTAACAAGAAAGTGAATATAATTCTATTCAAACTATACTACTATGAAACTACTTATGCAGTTGTACTATATAAATGCAAACATAATGAACCTAAACTAAATTAACAACATATGCAAAATAACATAACATAAACATGAAACTAAACATGCAATAAAGAACTAAACTAAACTCCCCCAAACTTAGCAATTAAAATGTCCTCATTGTAAGAATATAGCGGCAAGTAGAAGAGAACTTCCCTGTAATCAGTTAAGCGTGAGGTGATGGTGGCGATGGCGGCGACGATCATTTTCCTATCCATTGAACCTCCAATACCTGCAATAAAGAGAGACAACATGGATTAGAATAGAACTTTGGAATATAATGTGATTCCTATCTACTAAATAAACTAGGAAAACATATAATTATATAAAAAAAAAATTCCTGGGTTGCCTCCCAGTCAGCGCTTGATTTACAGTCTTTCAGCCTGACTTTGTCTGGTCAACGATTTCCAATTCCTCTTCGATAATTGAGGAACCCTCCATCCATCGAAAATAATGTAGCTTTTGGTAGGTTCCCATTTGTGATGGCTATCGAATTAAATTCACCTAGCATGCTTTGTTTAAATATGTGCCCAATTGAGAATGTTGAATAACTAGGTGCTTTTCCGTCTGTTGAGACTATGATTCAATTGGGGCTTTGAGGCTTGGCAAGAACAACAGACTCTTCTTCTATCTTCTCCTCCTCATCCCACCATGGCTTCACATTTATACTAGCTCTCATGTCATAAAGAGCCTTACCGACGACATGACTACCAAACGGGCACGATTTTGCAAATCTAACTAGACCCTTGATCTTTGGCTGAGAAGGAACTTGGGGCACTAAGAACATCGACTTGTCCTCGTTGGTAATCATAGTTAGTTCTTCACCGACCTTATTTTTATTATCCCCACTTGTCTCCTCTTTTTCAACATCTCGTGTCTCATCTAGTTGTAGATTTGGTTCGGGCACTTCATCAATCTCGGAATCCTCGTCATAACACCAATTGTTTTGAGGATAGTTGTTCAAGGCTTTAAGCATTTGATCCACTTGGTTCTGCAGATTTTGAATTAATATCTCTTGATTAATCCTCCTCTCCTCATTTGATGCTACGAACTTGGACAACAATTCCTCCAACCTTGAATTATCTGTCTTAGTTTTGGAATCCATATATTGAAGACCATGGGTTGAAGTGGTGATGAGTTGTTCCATCTGGTACTAAAAATTGTGGTTCGATATTTCTTGACTCATCATCCTCTCCTCTTGGTTTGCTATGAGCTTTGACAGTAATTCCTCCAAATTTGACTTTTCTTCTTGTGGCAATGGAGGTTTACATGAAAATTCTGGTGTGTATGTTGGATTTGGAGCGTAGTATTGGTCTTCATAAGTATAGCTCCATGATGAATCCAGGTGATACCCACAAACTTGATGATAATTAGCATGTGTATAATCGTTGAGGTATTCACCACCGTGTTGTCCCGGCCCAAAACTAACGGTGCATTGATGACTCGGATGATTACCAGCACAATAATTGCAATTAAATGCTATCCTTCAATTACGTTGGGCTGCAACAACGTCCAACCTCCTCGAAAGTGTCTCAAGCTGCGCTGATAATGCAAAAAATGCATTGAGACCATCAATCCCCGCTCCGCTTGGCTGAGTCATATTCGAATAAGGCCATTGATAATTGCATCCAACCATTGTACCTGAAAATGGAGAAAAATAGAAAGAGAATTAAATAAAAAGAAAAAAATGTTTAAATTAAGACTAATTTGATTGAAGCTAATATTGGCAAAAATTATATTAACTAAATCCCCGGCAACGACACCAAAAACTTATTGGATAAAATCTAATTACGCACAACACGCAAGTATACGTGGTCAACAAGTAATAAAGTGAAAGTAGAGTATCGTTCCCATGAGGAATTGTTTAATAAAAATCACCAAGAACTAACCCGTAACCAACTCAATCTTATTTAAACGAATGAATTTCAATTTATAAGTAAACTAATTCTAATTACCACTAGTTAAATTAAGATTACGGAGATTTAAGATCACAACTTCACTTATTGCTTCATTTAAGTTAACACACTTCTCATCAATTATTCTCTATCTTGAATTGTTAATCAAGAACACTAAAGCAGATAAAACCACCTCTCGATGCATAATACCTATACTCACTTAAATTCACAGATGATAGACTTAAGCAAGACACCGTAATTAACTAATCCACTATATCTCTATGTGAATTACAATTAAAAAGGATTTAAAGCACAAGTTCTCTATAAGATTACATATGGCGTAAATGTATATCTCTATCCTAAACACGAATCATGAATTCTATCTATGCATAAATCAAAAACACATGATATCATGATAAGATCTAAATCAATACTTCATCTCTCGAGTTCATATAGATAATCACGGTAATTGTTAGCTAGGAAATTAAGCAATTAAGTTCAAATCACAATAGATAATCCTCACAATAGAACATAATAATTGATAGCGAAGCATATTAAAATAAGCTACACAATAAGATCTATTGTAATATCAAATAAAGAATTAGTTCATTGAATTAAAACTAAGAATCCACACTTGAATATACATTAAAATACAAAGATAGAAGAAGATAAGAAGATAGAATCGGTTGTCTGCAGATTTGAAGCTCCCTCCTCGCTCCTACTTTGAATCTTCAATGATCTCTAAGTTGCTTCAATCTCCAAATCTAATAAGAACTAGTGTTTTGATCTAATCTACTATAATCTAATGGAATCCTCCTTTTCTCCTCTAATCCTTGTGATTCTCCTCCTTTTATAAGTCTCTTTATATGTCTTTAAGTCCTCTTGGAAGTCCTTGAGTCAATTGGATTGAACCAATCCTTCTTGAACTCAAATTTGGACAAAATTCGACTTTTTTACGCATACCCCCGCCCCGACAGGGGTTTAGCTTTGTAAAGGGCTCGCCCCGGTGGGCTATGGTTCTGTTTTCCAGACAGGGGTTTTGTGAAGAGAAAGCCCACCCCGACGGGGGTCCTTTTTTTACTCTGACGTTCTTTCAGAGAATGACCATAACCTTTGATCTGGGAGGAGTTACGAGGCACACCACCTATCAAATCGAAGATATCAACGAGATCTACAACTTTCATTCTTTAATAATGGAGAAATAACGGACGTATGAAGGTCTAAATTGGGCTGGAAGTGACTGATATGCAAACGACCACCCAAAATAGTGAAGTTCGACGTCCGTTGGTACAAAGGTCATAACTTTTGCATCTGAACTCCGATTGGAATGATTCAAGTTATTCCAGAAAGTTAAGAAGAAGCTCTAAAATTTAATCCAAGTTCTAAGCCAAGAACATGAAATGAACATGAAAGTCCAAACGATGTCCGAATTACTTTTGTTTACGATTTCATACCAATTCTTTGCGATTTCAGCTCCCAAGCATACAATCTACAAAATGAACACAAAATGCATGAAAAGTAACTAAGAACATGAGATTAAGCAACTAATTCAAGTAACAGATACCAGATAAGTAGGTATAAAACCTACTTATCAGCTGCTGGTATGGGAATTGTGCATTGGGATTGAAGCTCTGGAGTGTCGTATTCAATGAAGCGAAGGACATATCCATGGCCTCGAGCATGTGGTCCTGCCTCGCTGTGAGTCGCCGCATCTCTCTTCGTGCTTCCTTGTTGTGCTCATCAACTTGGCGTTGAAAGTTAAGGAACTGAGGGCTAGATATGGCCTCGGGTTGTGGTGCCACCTCTGTTCCTTGCTCTCCCATCGACTCATCGTCCTGAAGTTCATCGTCATCCGAGGTGTCTTCAGCGTCAGCCTTGTCCTCCGAAGCTGAGGGAAATATAAAGCCTACTCCTCTAGGATGTGACTCACCCCCGACCCACACTGCATACCGCTCAATCATTCTCGAATCTAGTGTTTGAAGTGGCATCTGGGTAGGTTCATCATCAGACCATCTAACTCCAGCTTGTCTACACAACCCACAAATGAGTGATGGGTGTGGCAAGCCGCCCAAAAAATGTTCGCGTAAGCATCGGCAAATTGCAAAACTGATTATAGCCCCTATGTCGATGATGAAATCTTGCATAATCGCATATAAAAGTAATGTTGTGACAATCCAAGATTTTAGTAATTGTAGTTTAAAATATTTATTGAATGAAATACATATTTTATTGATGTGGTTATTATTAGTAAATATTTATGACTAGATAATATTCTAAATTAAATTAATTTATAATTTAGAGAGTTGTAATATAACATGAGATGTTATATTGTTATTTTAATTTAATAATTTAAGATGGTATGATAAGTTATTAAATAAAAAAAATTATAATGAGATTATAATTTTGTGAAATTTGTTTAGGTATAATATTTATTTTAAATATAGTATGTGTAATTAATTGTTTTGATTATTATTGGATATGGAAATCCAAATAAATAATATGTGATTATAAATTATAAACTAAATTGTTTATTAAAATAAATTAATGGAGTTTAAATTAGTTTTTGCCAAACAAAGCTTAAAATATTAAGTCTTTAATATTTAAAGGGTTTTGCCAAACAAAGCCTTATGACTTTTGGATTTTTAATTTTTGAATTTGTAAATAATACAAATAAAATAAATAAAATAATAAATATAATATATTTATAAAATATACGTTTATTTTGTAACTGATACAACAATAAGTATGCGTATTATTATTAGTATCAGTTTGGTTTTTATGCATAACCTTAGTGCTAGACCTTAGAAAAATTATGAGAATTCAAAGAGAGCTTTACAGAGAACGAGAGATTGAGAGAATATCTAAGCAACTTCAGTGTTTAACAAAGAGGATTTGCAAGCTAATTGAAGGTATTTTTACATAATCTTAGTATTATATATATACGGTAAGGATCAAGAGCATTCTCCTTAAATAGCATTCCTCCTTAAATAGCATTCTTGTATTAAAACTACGTCGTTTTGGAGGGACGCGGTGACATTTTTGTAAATACAATGCCACCGCGTATTTACAAAAATGCCACTGCGTCCCTCCAAAACGACGTAGTTTTAATACAAGAATGCTATTTAAGGAGGAATGCTATTTAAGGAGAATGCTCTTTATCCTGACCGTATATATATATATATATATATATATATATATATATATATATAATATATATGTATGTATGAGATTATAACAAAAATTTCAGGTTCTGTGAATTTTATCTTTTCGAATTGTTGCTATACAATTGGTTTTTTGTAATTATACGTGTTGTGATGGTTGAGTTTGTATGTAAACAAGAAATTGCTATGCTAATTTCGTTCAAAAATAGGAAGAAAAGTATTACAGTGAATATTTTGGTTATAGCTTATGTAAGTACCAATTTTAGTGGTCAATTTGTATGTTAAACTGTCAATTGGGTTTTGATTATGCTAGTTCGTTAAGAAACGAAGATAACGTAGTTTGAACGAAGTGATTCGGTGTAGAATTGTAATCACAGTGATGATATTTGTAAAAGATGTCAAAAATGAAATTTTCATATGAAAATATGTAATTTGAGAAATTAAACTAGTTTAAGTTGTTGTTAAATTGTTCTAATTGGTTGAATATGTTAGCAAACATGTTTGTAATAGTTTTATACCAATTGTATGTGTTAATATTTCTGTGTCGTGGGTGAAATTCGTGTTAGTTGGGCTAAAAACGGCTACTGTTCACTGCTGTCTCTGGTTCTGTCTGTGCACTGGCGTAGCTGTGCCGGTGCCAAGGCCAGAAGGCGCAGCTGCGCCGGTCCCAGGCTTGTGTATGGCGCAGCTGCGCCATACCCTGTCCTGAGACAGTGAAGTCTTCTACTGCAGTAGACCTTGGGATACCACTATAACTTAGTTTAATGGTGTGTTAAAGTAACAAGCATGTAATAAGAAGGGTAAAACAAAACCGTGATATGTCATTGATAAATTCAAAGTGGTAAAAAGAATCATATGTATTAACAGATTGTGAGACCTCCATATGTAGAAATATGACCAAAGTTATAAAGCCTGATAAATACATAACCTTTTATGCTTTAATTTCGTGGAAAGTCATGAACTAAAACTTGTAAAAATAAACTCAATAATGGTCATATGCTTATGTAAGAACCTCTAACATGTATGTATGTTAAAGTATAAGTGAATAGGTGTGTTAGAGTTGGACAGAAATAGGAAGTGCAAGCTCAACCCTGGTCTGGCCAGGGGACAGCGCAGCTGCGCCGTCCCTAAGCCTAACCAGGGCGCAGCTGCGCCACAGGGCAATGATGCCTTATTATTTTAACTATGAATCCAGACCTTAAATCATGTAGGTATGAATGTCTAAAGCTATAATACTTGACATAGATGATGTTTTAAGCATAAGAGCATGTAATGGTTATATAAAACATAGAGTTGTTAAATTTTACAAAATGTAAGAACTTTGTGAATCATGCATCTATAAGTTTGAAATGTGTAACGAACACATAGCGAGTAAAGTGTGTAATAGATATATATGAATATTGATGTAAAGTACGAGTGGTTAAGGTATACCTATACATACCTAGCTATTCTAAGAGTATGATGATAAAGTGAAATGTAAGTTTTACAAACCTAGTTAGGAAATAATTTAACATTATTATTATATTAAGAATGTATGAAATATATGACTAATGGATGTGAATCCATGATTATATAACTGTGTAAGAATACACGAAGTGCAGATACGCGTTAAACAGTTAAGTCGTAGTTCATAAACTACGAATTAGGCAAGTCTTTCAGTTCCTATTTGCTATGTGAACTTGATGATTAACTATTTTATATCTTTATTGCAAAGAGCATGATGTGTTATATATATACTGAAAGTATGAAATGTTAAAGTCAATTTATGACTACGTTAATTGATTAAAGCGTACTGATTGAGTAAGGAACTCAATCTTTATACTTGTTATATGAACTGCAGCATGTATGTTATATATTGAGCATGTTATTATATGCTATGTGATACATGAAAACTGTTAGATTTTGCTGGGTTGTCGAGCTCAACCTTGCAAATAATCATTTTTGCAGGTCAAGATTTCAAGGTAAAGTTATGTGTTACTTGAAAGACATGAATCAGATGTGATACTTGAAGATTTAGACACTTTGGTTGTGTTATTATTATTTGAACCATGTTTAAGGTTCCGAATGATGTATTAATGTTGAATTGAAATATCGTTTCGCGATGTAAACTATTGTAGTATTAAAATGATTCTGAGATATTTAGATGTAAAGGTTGAAGGTTTTGGGAATGAGGATAGTTTATAATAGAAAATTTTAATTATTCCGTAAATTTCAATGGTTGTATTATCATTTAGTGATGTAAAATTAGAGGTTGAATGTATTATTAACGACCGAAATCGAGAATTAAATTGTATGAATTTTGGGGTCGTTACAAATGCCTTCTCTTTGGTCACATAAAACGCGTGTGTGGATGGAAATAGATTGGCACACATGAATGCGTCCCATATCTTTCCATACCTACTAAGATCCTTACTTTGAAAGACAATGCCTCCTTTTCGACCTTTTATCCATGTTGTATCCGGCTTTGTCATTTCCTTCATAATAGCCTCGAAATCCGGATTGAAATCATGTAAGTGAGCATACTGGCAATGTCTAGGCACTCGTAACTAGTAGTATGTGTTGATGGCATCGGCACTGAAAGGAACTAATCTACCCCGCACAAAAGCATTGAAAGGGGCCTTATCCTCGGCGTTAGCGTAAAATTCTTTGACCACACTTGCGGCCTCGGGGTTCTTCCGTGAACTTATTCCACCTTTCTGATATATCTGTTGTATCATTTCACCGTCGACATGGTCCGGTGCCAACCCCCGCTCCGGTGTGAGTGCTGTTTTTACCATGTAATCGTAACAGTCTGTGGCGGCGGTACTTATGAATTTGCGTCGGTCGAAGGTATGTGATGGTGGTGTGGTTTCGGAACTCTCTCCACATTGCCTCTTTAATGTAGGTTTAGGTGCCATTGAATTAGAATTGGTGAATTTCAACAACGAATACCTCCAAACTTCACTCAAGCAAATTATCGAACATTTGGTGTGCACAATGTTCAATCCCCCCAAACTTGATAACTTTGTAGCAACTATGGTGATAGAGAATGAAGAACTGAAAAACAACTTACTCACTCTTAGTGTATCTCTAAATTGGCTGAAAATTTTTCGCTCAACTCTAACCTTGAACTTCTTAGTAGTGTAAATTGATGTTGTTAGTGCGTGGGGTGAATGATTGGTTTGGTGAGGGGGGTTGTTTTATAGAGATGGGATGATGTATAGGGTTGTGAAGTGGAGTAGTGGATTGAAGTAATGGGTAATTTAACGGAGTGGGGTGATGGAGATTTAATTTCCACAACGTGGGTAGATGGTGGAGAAGATGGAGTTTTAGTTGTGGGATCAGTAGAAGAAGTTGAAGTTGCAATTGTGTGTAACTGCCAAAATTTGGTGGTTTATATTTAGGACCCTCGCCCCAGCGGGGGTACTATGCCTATTAAGCCCGCCCTGGCGGGCATGTACACTGTAATTGGACTTGAGAGACCCCCGCCCCGGCGGGGGGTATTGTGCGGGCATAGGTTATGCTAATGCACTTTAATTTTCTCCTTCCTCCTTTCAACTCCAAACCATGATCATATTAAGTTCCTGTAATACCGTGGGACATAAATGTGAGTAGATTTTGAGCAATTTTAAGCATGATGGTAAGATTATCTCAAAATGACTTATACTTTTAACTACTAATTATTGAATTGACATGAATTGATTCTAAACTAAATAACATTCTAAACTATAATCTAACTAGTATGGATAAAATTACTGAGAACGAAAGTAAAATTGGGTTGCCTCCCAACTGGCGCTTGATTTTAAGTCTTGCAGCCTAACTACTCCGTGTGTTATCTCGGATCGGTTGGGCTATCCGCGACATGATGTTTATTTATCGCACAACACCAACATTGTTGTAATGCAAGCCCGTTCACTTGCATGTTGGAGAATGAATTTGACTTTCTATCCTCAATTAATGCCTTAAGACCACCACCCTCTCTGCAATCCCTGAAATTGACACGTGTTGATTTCTCGAGCAACTCGCATTCTTCCTTGTCAGTCGGGATTGGGATTTCCTTGACACCTTTACCTTTACTACCTGATCAAACATTTTCATAATCAGTTCTCTGTTAGGCACATCAATCAATGTTCGTCCAGTCGCCAGGAATGGTCGTCCTAAGATGATAGGGATATTCTTATCTTCTTCAAAATCTAGTACCACAAAATTAGCTGGAAAGATCAATGAATCAACCTTGACCGATACGTCTTCAACTATTCCTAATGGGTATTTTAATGATCTATCTGCAAGCTATAGACTAATGTTGGTTGGTTTTGCTTCCTTTAACCCCAACTTTCCGTAAATGAGCAGTGGCATAAGATTTATACTCGCTCCTAGATCGCATAGAGCTCTCCCCACATCTTGATTTCCAATTGCACAAGGAATTGTGAAACTTCCCGGATTTTTCAATTTAGGAGGAAGCTTTTTCTGCAGTATTGCACTGCATTCTTTGGTCAACGCCATTGTTTCGAAGTCATGGAGCTTGCATTTCTTCGAAAGTATGTCTTTCATGAACTTAATGTAATGTGACATCTCCTTAAGTGCTTCGTCAAATGGAATATTGATGTGTAATTGTTTGAATATATCCATAAACCTTGAAAACTGGTTCTTTAACTTCTTACTTTCTAGCCTTTGAGGAAAGGGTACATATGGTGTAACTTTAATTTGTTTATCTTCCTTTGCTTTTTCCACCACTTTCTCTGTAGATTTCTTGTCTAATTCATTCCCTTCATCCGCACATTCATCTCTTGTACTGGCTTTCCCATTCAAGTTAGAAACCAACTCCTTACCGCTCCTAAGAGTAATAACATTACACTGCTCGTGATTTCCCTTTGGATTATTTTCTGTATCGCTCGACAACATTCCTTGAGGCCTGTTGTTTAAAGCAAAAGCTATCTGTCCCATTTGATTTTCTAAATTCTTGATGGCTATTTCTTGCGATTTCATGACGATTGCATGGTTTTTCATGGCTGTCTCGTTGCTTGTTATATGCTTTGATAACAACTCCTCTAAATCTGATTTCCTCTCTTGATGTTGAGCTGATTGTTGTTGTTGATTTTGAAATCCTGGGGGATAAGATGATCGTGGAGCTTGTTGATGTTTATTATTACTCCACGAAAAATTAGGATGATTCCTATTCTCCGGATTGTATGTATTTTGGTACGTATTCTGTGGAATTATGTTGTAGCTACCCACAAATTGTACTGACGCTGGGTTGATTGCACATTGATCTTTAGGATGTTCACCCGCGCACAATTCGCAAATAACTGCAACTTGTTGTGTCTGTACCCCTGACCAAGCATCGAACTTCTTAGCGAGCGCTGAAATCTGCGCTGTTATTGCCGTCACTCCATCTACTTCTAACACTCTAGCAACCGTAGGTTGTGTCATTCTTGCCGCGGGCCACTGATAATTGTTAGCTTCCATTGTCTCTATCAATTGATACGCCTCCTCATAATTCTTTGCCATAAAAGCTCCACCCGGAGTTACATCAATATTGGTCCTGAGATTCCCATGTAATCCATTGTAAAATGTGTTCATTTGCAACCACTTAGGCAATCCTTGATGTGGGCATTTTCTAAGTAACTCTTTGTATCTCTCCCATGCCTCATACAATGATTCCCCATGTTGCTGATCAAACATAGTAATCTCGTTTCACAGCTTTGCAGTCTTCGCTGGCGTGAAAAATTTAGCTAGAAAATTTTGAGCCAGGTCATCCCATTTAGTTATTAAACCCAATGGTAGAGAGTGTAACCAACTCTTTGCCTTTTCCCACAGTGTGAATGGGAACAAGCGAAGTCTGACTGCTTCATCTGACACCCCATTGTATTTGAAAGTCTCGCATATCTCCAAAAAGCTGATCAAATGTTCATTCGGATCATCATTTGCAAGTCCCCCAAACTGAACTGAGTTTTGGATCATCTGAATAGTCCCACGCTTAATCTCGAATGTGTTCGCAACTATAGCAGGCCTAGTGATACTCGACTGCAGCTCAGTCACCTTGGGTGTAGCAAAGTCCCTCAACACTTTCTGGTCTTCGGCAACCATTGCTTCTTCTTGTTTAGAGCTTCCGAAGTCTTCCCTTGTCTCCTTGATCCATTTACTTAACCTTTGAAAGCGCCTCTCAATGTCGTCCTCAAAAGGAAACAAGTCTGGATTTTTGGATCGAGTTTGCATAAACGAACTTCAAAAACCTGAAATAAGACGAACAACACAAAAATAAAAATGTTTAAGTAAAACTGGACTAATTAAACTGATATCGCAAAATATTAAAATCTATACTAAAGTCTCCAGCAACGGCGCCAAAAACTTGTTGGGTAAAATCTAATTACGCACAACACGCAAGTATACGTGGTCAACAAGTAATAAATTGAAAGTAGTGTATCGTTCCCACATAGACTAGCAAGAAATTAACTCTCACAATTACCAATTTCCTATTAATCCAAATTTTATTAAACTAACCAATTTCAAGTTTGTAACTAAAAGTATTAAAAATATTAAAATAACCAAACAACCAACAACCCTAAAAACTGATTTTTCAAACAAATATTGGAGAATTAGACTTATGACTTCACTCTAAGCATCACTCTGATTAGTACACCTTATTCCAGTTTAATTCACTATCCTAGTTTATTAATTAAGAACATGTAAGTAGAATTAGCCACCTCTCGATGTACTAATATCGTATTAACTCAAATCCACAAATTAGATAAAATCAAGTTAAACACCTTAACCAACTAACTCACTATATCTCTATGTGAATTACAATTAAAGAAGGTGTTGGGAGAATGCATATTATGATTTGATGTTTTAATGTATGTGCTAATGATTATTTGTAAGGTCCTTCAATGAATACATGTACAAGGACTTAGTGATAGATCAAATTGTTAGGTTGATCTAAGCTCTCAACGTGTACCATTCTGTTAGGGAACGTATAGATAGAAAGATCAAAACTGTTAGGTTGATCTGGAGATGTAATAGACTAGTATTGAAGAAATCTTAGTGCATCAATCTGATCAACATTACAGAAGTCAAGGCAGAAAACGTAGAGCCTGAAGATCGTAGTATGTTTGCCTTGAAGGGACTCTTCGGAAATCATAGAGTAGTCCCAACGTCCGCCGAGCCATCTCCACGATCGTAGTATACTGAAGGAAACATAAAGTTTACAAGTCAACGATCGTAGTGTGCTCTCAGGAACGTAGAGTCAACAACATAAGCAAGTGAAGATCGTAGTGTGCAAAGGTTTAAGGGAAATCGTACTGCTCTCGACTGATAGCATCGTTGTGTGCAAAGATGTCAAAGACGGTACGATCTGAATCGTAGAACACCACGATCCAAATCGTAAAGCATCATCTGTCTCATGTTAGAAGACGTCGAGCCTCATGATCTGTGTAAAGGTAGATTTCAACATATGAGGAATGGATTCGAGACGCTGTAGTACTCATCAGTCCCAGAGTAAAGAAATATCCTTAGTATGCAACAAAGAAGCGTATTGAAGAAGCTAAGGATAGTACCATGGATAAGAGGGACAAAACACCTTTTCAGGTGGTAGGTGAGAAAGCAGCCTGCAGTGTCAGTGGGCCAAAATGCAGAATTCAGAAGATGTGCAGAAATTTCTCCATCACAGTACAGAAAGTTCAGACGCATTTAATGCCACAACGGATGGATCCAACAGATAGTTTTCAACATCACATATATGCAGATCAGACAGATGAGAGAGAACCAAGCAAGCATTGAACAAACAACGTGAACATCTCTCTTAAGCTCAACTCTACGATCTGAGATATTGCAAAGCTTGCTCAGCTAATCAGTTCTTTAGAACAAGTGCTTACACAGCGACTGAGTAGCAACTATCACGAACACAACATTATCAACCAACTGAAGAAGAGTACCAAGTCTGCTGGACTTGAAGAGTTCGTAGTGAACTATAAGAAAGCCAAGTCTGCTGGACTTGAAGAGTTCGAGAGTGAACTAAGAAGTTCCTAGACTGCTGGTCTAGAAGGAATCTGTGTGATTCAGAAGTTGTAACAGACATCCTTAGTGGATATCCTACTCGTTGAGTAGAAGAGTGGACTAGGAGCTTTAAGTGCTCTGAACCACTTAAAAACGACTGTGTCATTTACATTCATATCATAACTACTATATTGTTATAACTGCCTCACCCTCATTACTCCATTGCTTGGTAAAGAAGATTAAAATAAATATTAATTCCGCTAAGTTTTAATCATCATCAAAGAACAAGTTTAAAACGTTAAGTTTTTAAATATCTATTAAACCCCCCTTCTAGATAACTATTGTGCCAACTAGGAACTAACAATTGGTATCAAAGCTAGTTCTATTTTACAGCTTACAAGCTTTAGTAGATCCAATGGCACTCGTACCAAGCGAATCCAGGACCGGGGGAGGCAACAAGCCACCAATGTGCAACAAGGATAAATTTGCTAACTGGAAAGTCAGGATGCAAGCGTACATAGACTCAATAGATGAAGATCTATTTGAGACCGTTCAAAATGGGCCCTACATACCAACACAGCTTGCACCAACCAATGACGATCCAAACAGAGTTCAACTCAAAGTTAAAGAAGAGTGGACAGACACAGAGAAGAAAGCTGTCCAACTTGATAAGAAAGATAAGAACATCCTGTTCCAATCCTTAGAGGACGATCTGTTTGAAAATGTTGTAAACAACAAAACTGCTAAGGAAGTTTGGGAAGCACTGCTGATCATGCACGAAGGAACTGAAGAAGTCAGAGAGAACAAACAGTCTCTCCTAACACAACAGTATGAAATGTTCGCTCATGTGCAAGGAGAAAACATGACTGCAACTTATGAAAGGTTCAACGTTCTGCTCAACTCTCTACGAGCGTATATGAAGATCTATCCTAACAAGGATCTGACCATAAAGTTCATGAGAGCCCTACCGAGCAGGTGGGATGCCAAGACCACAATAAGAGAATTAAAGAATCTTAATGAGATGACAGTTCAACAGCTATACGACAATCTCCTGACCTATGAACTGGAGCTGACCCAACGTGCTGAAACCTTATCAGAAGGAAGAAGGAAGGATAAGGGTGTTGCTCTCAAGGCAACTGAAAGTGCATCAAAGGTCAACATTGAGATTGACTCTGATGATGATGAAGACGATGATGATGACTTTGCTATGCTGGTAAAGAGACTAAGAAGGTTTATGCGTCAAGGCATAATCAACAAGCCAAAGAAGGTCATCAATTACAGCAGTCAAGAGCAAATGAATGACCTATGCTACAACTGCAAAAAGCCTGGCCACTTCATCGCCAACTGCAACAAAACTATCAAAGAAGAACTAAAGAAGAAAACACATGCAAAGAAGGAATACAAAGGAAACAAGAGGCCTCAGAAAAGAGACAAAGGCCTGGTAGCTGGAGGATCGTGGAGTGATTCAGACAATGACTCAAATGCTGACTCCGGGGATGAAGAAGAACCACAAATGGCCAATCTGTGCTTAATGGCCAAACATGCAAAGGACAAACAAAGCCTCAACATACATAATGTAAGTCTCGATGAGGTATTTGATTTCAACTTACCTGATGTAGACTTGAATGACTTAAGAACTGCACTGCATGGCATAACCACTGATCTACATCAATACATGAAGTGGTTCAGAGTCTTGTCTAAAGATCATTCGCTTCTTTAAGAGGAGAAGAAGAAAGTTCAAGAAGAGCTTGAAACAACCCTTCTAAGTACTAATCTTCTTTCCAAGCTTGAGGCTGAGAATGAAACTTTAAAACAGACAAACACACTCAATGCACAAAGAGAGTTTATTCTGACCTCTAAAGTTGAGGATCTAGAGAAGACTATCTCTGCATGGAACAAATCTTCATCGTCCATGGACTGCCTGCTCTCTAGTCAGAGAAACACATTCGACAGAACAGGTCTAGGCTTTGGGGAATTCATCTCAGAACCTTGTGTGGAAAAGACAATGGAAACTAGCACTAGTAATGCCTCAAGTTTTGGTAGAGGTATTGCCTTTGGGAAATCCTCACAGTTGGAAGAGCCAGTTCAACCTTGTTCTACTGTTTCTAGTTATATTCAGAGAAGTAAAGGATCTCACGCTGGTCTGGGTTTCAAAAAGGAGAAGAGTAACCCAATCTCTACTCACCAACCTCGAAGAATCGTAGAGTCAAGCAAAGCCAACTCTACGAATCAACTGGGAAGGTACAGTAGAGGTAAGGCACACTCATCACTATTTATGAAACCTAAGGACACGTGGAAGAAAGAGAATCAGTTTAACAGAAGGTTAACTAAGGAACCACACAAGTCCAAGTGGAAGATGAATCACCACACACACAGAGGCATGCATCATAATAGATGTTTCATATGCAATAAATATGGTCATAGGGCTACAAAGTGTTATTATAACTCCATGCATGTGAGACCCAAGATTAGACAAATTTGGGTCCCCAAAGGCACTAACAATGAAGGACCCATGCAAATATGGGTACCAAAATGAAGGCTCAAATGTGTTGACAGGAAAAGAGCTCCACGACCTCAACATAGTATCTGGACAGTGGATGCTTGAGGCATATGACAGGGAACAAAGCTCTACTATCTAACTACATAGAAAAGAAGGGTCCCTCAGTCATCTTTGGAAATAACGCCTCGGGCAAGACAAGAGGATATGGCTCTGCTGGCAATGGTGCCGTATCTTTCAGCAAAGTAGCTTATGTGGAAGGACTCCAACACAACCTTCTAAGTATCAGCCAACTCTGTGACAAGGGTCATCAAGTGACATTCCTCAATAATCAATGTCAAGTCAGAGATTTGAAGACATCTGTTGTAAAGCTAACCAGGACAAGAGAAGGAAATGTCTGCACAGTGGATCTTGGTCAACTAAGCTCAGAGGAGACAATATGTTTTCTGGCAAAAGCATATGAAGAAATGAGCTGGTTATGGCATAGACGGTTATCTCACTTAAACTTCAAAAGCATGTCCAAGCTGGCATCAAAAGACCTCGTAGTTGGCCTACCCAAGTTCAACTTTGTGAAGGAAAGGCCATGCGACGCCTACCAGCTTGGAAAGCAAACCAGAAGCTCATTCAAGAGCAAGACTGCCAACTCCATTGACAAGCCCCTGCAGTTGCTCCATTTGGATCTCTTTGGGCCAATCCCAACAACTAGTCTTGGAGGAAAAAGATACTCTTTAGTCATAGTCGACGACTACACCAGATTCACATGGGTATTCTTCCTAACCTCAAAGGATGAAACGAGCTCCGAATTAATCAAGATGTTCAGACTGGTGATGAACGAGAAAGGAGAGAAAATCAGGGCCATAAAGAGTGATCATGGAAGAGAATTTAATTTCTCAGAAATAGACAAGTTCTGCTCAGACAATGGCATCAGTCATAACTTCTCAGCTCCACGAACTCCTCAACAAAATGGAGTTGCTGAAAGAAAGAACAGAACCCTGATAGAGGCTGGAAGGACTCTACTAGCAGCAGCTCGTCTGCCTGAATACTTCTGGGCATAAGCTGTCAACACTGCATGCTACACACAGAACAGATCATTAATTCACTCTACGATTAAGAAGACGCCCTACGAACTGTGGAAAGGAAGGAAGCCAAGTGTCAGCTACTTTCATGTCTTTGGCTGTACATGCTACATTCTCAAGAATGGAAAGCAGTATCTGACAAAATTCCAGCCCAAGTCAGACGAAGGGATCTTTCTTGGATATGCCACAGACAGCAAGGCTTACAAGGTGTTCAACAAGAAGACACTGAATGTTGAAGTCTCAATACACATCATCTTTGATGAAACTGACTTAGACAAAACAGTGCCTCAAGACACTACAACCGATAGTGCAGACACTACGAATGAAGTCGTCGAGCTCAACACTACGATCGTAGTGCCAGATAGTGAAATCGTAGAGCATGAGAACGTGATCGTAGAGAGGTCTATACAAGACAGCGAGCCTCCACTCCAAGAAGAAGAAATAGACCTTGAAGATTTAAGACAGGAAGGCATCAGGACAGATGTCCCAATCGGTAACAGATGGGCAAGAGATCACACTCAGGATCTAATCATTGGAGATCTGAGTGCCAGAGTTAAAACAAGAGCTGCTACCCAGAATGAATGTTTTTATCTAAGCTTTCTGTCATAAATAGAGCTAAAGAAGATAGAGGATGCTATGGAAGACTCCAGCTGGATAGAAGCAATGTAGGAAGAGCCCAACCAATTTGAACGAAGTAAAGTATGTAGATTGGTACCAAGACCAAAGAGTCATCCTGTAATAGGAACTAAGTGGGTCTTCAGAAACAAAATGGATGAAGATGGGGTCATAACCAGAAACAAGGCAAGACTAGTGGCAAAGGGTTATTCTCAAAAAGAAGGTATCGACTACGATGAAACATTTGCACCTGTTGCCAGACTAGAAGCCATCAGAATCTTTCTTGCCTTTGCTGCCCATATAAAGTTCAAAGTCTTTTAGATGGATGTCAAGAGTGCATTTCTAAATGGAGAACTCCAAGAAGAAGTCTATGTAGAGCAACCTCCAGGTTTCATCAATCCATCTCTTTCAAATTATGTTTATATATTAGATAAAGCCTTATATGGTCTTAAACAAGCACCTAGAGCATGGTATGAAACACTGACTAACTTCTTAATCGAAAATGGGTTCACTAGAGGTAGAGTAGATACCACACTGTTTCTTAGAAATCATAAAGACAAAGTCTTACTAGTTCAAATCTATGTTGATGACATTATCTTTAGTTCTACTAACGAAAAGTTATGCAAGAAATTCTCTAAGCTAATGCAGAGCAAGTTTGAAATGAGCATGATGGGTGAGCTGAACTTCTTCCTTGGACTGCAAGTAAAGCAGACTGAAGAAGGAATTTTCATAAACCAAGCCAAGTACATCAAAGACCTACTAAAGAAGTATGGCATGGAATCAGCCTCTCCCATGAAAACACCAATTGCTCCTGCAACCAAGCTTGACAAGGATGAGAAAGGTAAAAGTATTGATATCACTCAATACAGAGGTTTGATAGGGTCTCTTTTATACCTAACTGCCAGTAGACCAGATATAATGTTTGCAACATGCATATGTGCTAGATTTCAGGCTAACCCTAAAGAGTAACATTTTTCTGTTGTAAAGAGGATCTTCAGATATCTCAAGGGTACACCCTACTTGGGGCTGTGGTATCCCAATGAATCCTCATTTGAACTAATAGGATACACAGATGCTGATTTTGCAGGATGCAAAATAGATAGAAAAAGTACCAGTGGCACCTATCAACTTCTTGGAAACAGACTTGTGTCCTGGTTTAGCAAAAAGCAAAACTCAGTGTCTACTTCAACTGCAGAAGCTGAATCTATTGCTGCTGGCAGCTGCTGTGCTCAGATCCTATGGATGAGAAATCAGCTAGCTGACTATGGGTTCAATTTCAAATCTATTCCCATACACTATGATAACACAAGTACCATAGTAATAACTCATAATCCTATCATGCATTCTAGGACCAAGCATATAGAAATAAGGTATCACTTCATTAGGGATCATGTGCAAAATGGAACTATATCTTTACAATATATCCCTACTGAAAATCAACTTGCTGATGTTTTTACAAAACCACTAGATGAATCCAGATTTAATAAGTTAATAAGTGAGCTAGGAATGCTAAATCTACAGCCATAAAATATATGCTCTAGATTGTGCTAACCATGACAAATACAAAGGCTGAACTTAAAAATTGTAGACATAATTAAGGGAAGTTCACGATGACAAAAGCCCATCCTGTGATGATAAGCTTCATAACAAGGCAATCTCTGTAAGAGGTGGCTTAGGAACAAACCTAACCCTTGAATCTCTCCAAGAGGTTGGCCCTTCCCGAGCTGCCTTAAAATAATGCTTTATCAAAAACTCATCACAAGGATTTGGACGGACTCGACGATCGTAGGACAGACTCAACGAATGCTGATCAGACTCAACGATTGTCAGACAGACTCGACGATCGCAGGATAGACTCAACGAACATAAGACTACCTCAACGATCGTAGTTTTCCTAAGGATACCTCAGCTCTGAAAAGGCCAAGGGCAAATCATTACATTCCTGCACAGTCAAAATCGTAGAGCCAAGCAAAAATCGACACCTGTCCCACTAAGTGAAAAAGAGAGAGGGAAGTTACAAGTACAAATTGAAATCATGTTTTTGAAATCTGAAGTTCAAAATATTATCTCTCTCATCCTCTCTCTCTCTCTCAAAGCGAAACCCTAAATCAGCAGAAAGCTCAGTCGTATCTCACCTCCAACTACAAAATCAATGGCTGCTTCAAATGTGGTTTCAGGCTACAGACTCTACTTCGACGAGTTCAAGACTGCTCCACCAAAATTTCACAAGACGCTGGCCTTACTGAAGAAGGCGGGTCTCGAAGAGGCGTTGAACACCGATACACTCATCTATCCCAAGCTAGTGAAGGAGTTCTATAAGAATGGTGAGTTCGAACACAACACCATCACTACTCGAGTAAAGGGAGTAGAAATGAGACTAAGGGAAGAGGACTTCAATCTGGCCCTAGGTTTCAAGAATGAAGGGCACCCATTCTTAGACAACATAAACTTCCAAGAGGGTCTAAGGAAAATGCATCACAAGAAAAACCCCTCTGTAAAAGGATACAAAAAGAAGGAGTTCCCACAAAGGTACTAATTTTTGGCTGACATTTTTGGGAAATGCATCTGCTATAAGAGCTCGGGTCATGACTCAGTGAATGAAGCTCAACTAAGGCTCATGATGGCCATGTTTAATGGCATACAACTCAACTATGGAGCTGTATTACTTGAGTGGATAGGCAGATGGATCCTCAACTCGAAGAAATCAAAAAGCCCTCTAAAGATGCTATATGGGCGTTTCATAAGTATCATTGTGCACAGCACTGGGTGAAAAAATTGGGGATGAAGAGGGAGAAGCCATCAACCCAAATCGAAGAATGACCCAGCAGTTGTTTGAAAACTGGAAGTGAAACCCTACTGAGTATGTACGAATGATTAAAGAGTCTAATGGAAGGACTGGGGATCTACAAAACGCAGGCATTCCAGGAAACATGTCTGTTGTCAGGGAAGAAGCTGAAGAAGAAGGAGAAGCCAACAAGGGAGAACCCTCTGCTCTTGCCAGAAAAAGTAAGGGTAAGAGAAAGCTAAGGGCTAGACAGATCGAAGAGCCTCAAGGATCTACAACTGACATTCCAGCAGAGTCCTCTAATATAGAAACTCTAAGGAGGCTAAGAAAGAAGCAGCAACAAGACGAAGCTGAAGAGGATCAAGCCACCATATCGCATATCCTAAAGAAGAACAAAACTGGTCATAAGTCCAAAAGACCAACAATTACTTCTATCGTAGAGTCTCTGCTGTTCTCTGAGACCAGGCCAAGTGTGGCAGAAATGGAGGAAGCTGCTTCAAGAAGAGTGGCTGTTCAACATGACAAAGCTAAGACTCAAGAGAGTCCAGAAGTTGTGGCTAAACCCAGCAAATCAAAAAGAAAGCTGGTCAAGAAGTATATTCTTGAAAATGAAAAGGTGCTGAAAAAGGAAGCCAAGAATATGGCTGCAAAAGAAGAACTTTCCCAAGCAAATAAAGAGGACAGTGCTCCAGCTGAGGGGGAGATCCTTGAAATTCTCATGATAGAGAATACACCGGCTGAGGGGGAGAAGTCTACAGCTCAAGAAGATGTTCCAGCTAAGTGGGACTTGCTGAATCTACAAGAAGATGATCATGCTGAGGGGGAGCCTCATGATATCCACTCGGCAGAAGAGGAGATTCTTGCCCAAAATCAAGATGTCCCTACCAAACATGAAGAGGAACCTGTAAAAGGTCATTAAGAGCCCATTGAGATAATGGAATCCTCAAATGAAGATAGTGAAGAGGAAGAAGAAGATGATGATATTCAAATCACTAGGGTAGGGAAAGATGGATATAAGAGCTATCTGTACACTTAACTGTTTTCCTACCTACCCATGATGGCATACCATCAAGCTCAAATCCTGAACTCATGGGATCACATGTTCTGGAGCTTCAAGGAATATCCAGCAATCTTAGTTCTAGCTCATGGATTTCCAGGGAAAGTCATCTTTGCCAAGAAGCTGCTTACCAACCATTCCTCATCAAAAGATAAATCTGAGGTATTGTCTATTCCTACCAAATTCAGAGTTAATCACTTACCATCATCTTCATTTAGCTATTTTTATGAATTCCCTCGATGGTTGGAAGTGACTCTCAATCCAGTAAACCAATTTCCAATTATAGAATCCTAAAATTCTGTAACTGAAGAACCAAATGAAGTCAACTTTACCTTGCAACCACAAGTCACAACCTCTACGATTCCAGACTCCAACCACATCGTAGAGTCCCACATCGAAATCGTAGAGTCGCTTATCCCAGATATCCAAACCCAAGCCCCTCCATCTGATATACATTCCTCCTCATCAAATGACTACTTTAGTCTTGATCTCGCTCTTTACAACTGGCAAGATCAATCCCAACAAAGAATCCCTCCAATTAATAATCCACAAGCAAATGACACTCTCCCAAGCCTGCCTACCAAGGATGACTTGAAAGAAACTTCTGAGAAAATGGTCAAGTCTATAGAAGCAAGTCTGGAAACTCACTCTGACCTCATCAATATTTAGCTAAATCAAATGATCACAGCTGCAAATAATTTCCATGGCACTATGAATACTGAGCTTACAAAGAGGCTAAGGGAAATTATCAAAGAGATTGTGAAGAGTATGTCGGACAGAGATGAGATCCACTTCCAGATAGCTGCCAAGCAAAGAGAGGCTGTACTCAAAATGCAAAAACACCAAGACCTCCAACATACAATTATGTTGGAAAATATCCTCAACTTGAAAGCTTCTGTCTACAACTTCCAGAAATCTTATGCAAATCAGGAGAAACATAACGATATGATTCTGTCAGTCCTCCAAACTAAAGAAGCAAGATCTGAAAAATAGATCAAGGAAAATAGAGAGGACATCGCTCAAACCCAAAGCCAACTGAACGAGCTTGTCCAAGGAGTTAATCGACTGTCTGCAGATATTCGAACCCTTGATGCTGACATAAAGGGGGAGAATAAAGGGAAAGGAAATCAAGGAGGTCAGGGAGGCCAAGGCAGAGGCAGAGGAGGTCATGGAACTCAAGAAAGGGGAAGAAGACAATTTCATGCTCAAGCATCACGAAGCCCTCCTGCAAGATAATTTCACAGTCAAACTCAATGATCTGATCAACAAGGAATTGTAATGGATATACCATTAAGCCGTCAGGAGTCAACTCCCAGCTCACAAGATGTGTCTACTGTACGCATAAGAATGCCACCTGGAGATCCTGTATTCATGCACAGGCATGAGGAGAATCCAATACTAAGCCTAAGCGAGCTAGAAGAGTTAGCCAGAAACGAGGAAGGTCAAAGAAAAAGAAGGGCTAAAGAGTATGCCAACCCACCTCCACGAAAAAGGTCAAGGAAATAGAGATAAGTTGAAACTTAAATTTCTTATTGATGTAATGCTGAATTGTAATATCTTCTGATCATCAATAAATTCATGCTTATTCTTTAGAAATTTCAGCTGCTCATTGAAATACTAAGTCATGCTTAAATTTCCTGCAATTGCATCTAGTCACTAATAATCATGATAATAAATCTCCTTGGTTGTGTCAACATCAAAGAGGGGGAGATTATTGGGAGAATGCATATTATGATTTAATGTTTTAATGTATGTGCTAATGATTATTTGTAAGGTCCTTCAATGAATACATGTACAAGGACTTAGTGATAGATCAAATTGTTAGGTTGATCTAAGCTCTCAACGTGTACCATTCTATTAAGGAATGTATAGATAGAAAGATCAAAACTGTTAGGTTGATCTGGAGATGTAATAAACAAGTATTGAAGAAATCTTAGTGCATCAATCTGATCAACATTACAGAAGTCAAGACAGAAAACGTAGAGCCTGAAGATCGTAGTATGCCTGCCTTGAAGGGACTCTTCAGAAATCATAGAGTAGTCCCAACGTCCGCCGAGCCATCTCCACGATCGTAGTATGTTGAAGGAAACATGAAGTTTACAAGTCAACGATCGTAGTGTGCTCTCGGGAACATAGAGTCAACAACATGAGCAAGTGAAGATCATAGTGTGCAAAGGTTTAAGGGAAATCGTACTGCTCTCGACTGATAGCATCGTAGTGTGCAAAAATGTCAAAGACGGTACGATCTGAATCGTAGAACACCACGATCCAAATCGTAAAGCATCATCTGTCTCATGTCAGAAGACGTCGAGCCTCATGATTTGTGTAAAGGTAGATTTCAACATATGAGGAATGGATTCGAGACGCTGTAGTACTCATCAGTCCCAGAGTAAAGAAATATCATTAGTATGCAACAAAGAAGCGTATTGAAGAAGCTAAGGATAGTACCATGGATAAGAGGGACAAAACACCTTTTCAAGTGGTAGGTGAGAAAGCAGCCTACAGTATCAGTGGGCCAAAATGCAGAATTCAGAAGATGTGTAGAAATGTCTCCATCACAGTACAGAAAGTTCAGACGCATTTAATGCCACGACGGATGGATCCAACAGATAGTTTTCAACATCACATATATGCAGATCAGACAGATGAGAGAGAACCAAGCAAGCATTTAACAAATAACATGAACATCTCTCTCAAGCTCAACTCTACGATCTGAGATATTGTAAAGCTTGCTCAGCTACTCAGTTCTTTAGAACAAGTGCTTACACAGCGACTGAGTAGCAACCATCAAGAACACAACGTTATCAACCAACTGAAGAAGAGTACCAAGTCTGTTGGACTTGAAGAGTTCGTAGTGAACTATAAGAAAGCCAAGTTTGCTGGACTTGAAGAGTTCGAGAGTGAACTAAGAAGTTCCTAGACTGCTGGTCTAGAAGAAATCTGTGTGATTCAGAAGTTGTAACAAACATCCTTAGTGGATATCTTACTCGTTGAGTAGAAGAGTGGACTAGGAGCATTAAGTGCTCTAAACCACTTAAAAATGACTGTGTCATTTACATTCATATCATAACTGCTATATCTGTTATAACTGCCTCACCCTCATTACTCCATTGCTTGGTAAAGAAGATTAAAACAATGTTAATTCTGCTAAGTTTTAATCATCATCAAAGAACAAGTTTAAAACGAAAAGTTCTTAAATATCTATTCAACCCCCTTTCTAGATAATTATTGTGCCAACTAGGAACTAACAGAAGGCTTAAGTTCAAGTTCTTTATCTGATTACATGCGATGTAAAGCATATCTCTACCCTAACATTCATCAAGATTCTGTTAATTCACAAAATTCAAGAACACATACCATATTAACTAAGTCTCGACTCGTAATTCCTCTCTCGAATCCATACAAGTCCACAAATAATTGTTGATCAGGCAATTCATAAATTCAAGCTCAAATTAATATAGATAAACTGAATAATAGCTTATTAAACTGAAAATCAAAGATTACATAACCATCGTTCCACTTAAAGATCCGTCATAAGCCTAAAAAGTAATTAGTTCATCATCAATAAAATAAAAACTGAATTAATCAAAGATAACATCCTTCCACTTACAAATATAAGACTAGAGACGAAGAGTAAATTCAGAACACCCTTCACTTTAGTCTAATCTGCAATTGATATGAAAATCCTTCAATTATCTTCACTCCAATGCTTGTTCCAAAAATCTATCTTCTAACTTTGTTAATTGCCTTGCGTTTCATGATCTTGTTGTTTGATGTCCAATATATCTCTAAGACATCCATTCTGATTGCAATCCCACGCCATTAAGAGTCCCAAAGCATTCCAATTACTTAAACTCACATTCTCGCAGTAGTAGAAATGATATAGGACTGCTCTACCTCGGACCCCCCGCCCCGGCAGGGGTATTATCTTGGAAAGTACCCGCCCCGACGGGCTTAGCTTCTGTTATCTGAATTCAAGACCCCCCGCCCCGGCGGGGGTGTAAGGCTTAAAAACGCTCACCTCGACGGGCTAGGCTCCTATCAGTTGATCTTGTTTAAGCTCCAAACTTGCTAAATGTTCACCAAAATTGCACCCTTCTTGATCACTTGCCACACCACCCAACCTACACACAAAATAACAACAAACAAGTAAAAATTAACAACAAAAACAAGGAATTAACACCGATTAAGCTTGAGTTAGGAATCGATTCGCGGGTATAAAACCCACTTATCAACATAGCTGCTCGAGAACAACCTACTGTCAGAAGGCCAAAGCTCAATGTAAGTTATTTAATTTTGTATCATTTATATGTTTCCTTCAATTTGTCTATGTACATACTGACCTTTGGGACATAACAGGCAAAAAGAAAGCAAGGCAGTGTAGCTGGAAATAGGACTGCAACTGGGGAAATGAGTGCAACTAGTAGTCAGAGATCAAGAGATGGTGGAGTCACATAATCTGCAGATGGGGAACAGTGAAGGAAGATAATCTGCAAGTATCTTTTTGGGTAGCTTTAGTGTCTTTTTGGGTCTGATAGGGTATACTTTGGAACTAATTTAGAATGTTCTATTTGACATGGTTGTAACTAGTTAAGACTGCACAAATTAAGACTTATAACTACAATGATATGTGGAGTTTGTAGTATGGTTGGAAAATGTTTTAATGATAAAACTTATAATAGTTTGTAGTATCTATAGTTGTTGGTTGCCAGTTATTTTTAGTAACTTTTTTGTGTGCAGGTAACTTTTGTTATTCACAACATGCATCTGTTACTTTTACTTTTGGTTGGCAATTTCAACCACTGTTACTTTTGTGTGTGGCATTGTTGCAATTTTGTGTGTGCTGTATTGGGGCTCATTTTGCAGATTTGTATTGTTGCGGTTTTGTATTGAAATGTTGTGTTGGTGTTATATTGGCATTGTTGCAGTTTTGTGTGTGTGCAGGGCACTAAAAACCTGTTAACTGCATTGTTGCAGTTTTTGTTAGTTGTTGGTTGGCAGTTACTTTTAGTGTGTGTTGTTAGTTGTTGGTTAGCAGGGAACTGAAATGTTGTGTGTGTGTGTGCAGTTACTTTTAGTAACTTTTGTGTTGAAAATATGTTACTTTTGCAGTTTTGTGTGTGTGAAGGGAACTAATGCAAACTTCATCTTCATTTGAACCTAACAGTCAAGTATTGACATTGTTGTAAAGTGTATTCTGCAGTTTGGCAGTTTTGTATTGGCATTTTGAAACTGCAGTTTCGTATTAGCATTTTGTCAACTATTTGCATAAAACAAATCAAACTTCCCAAGAAACAACAATGCCAATACATCAATTCCATTTCACATTCAATTTTTTGTCAACTATTTGAAGCATAAACTATCAAAAGAAACACATTAAAAACAAGTGGTTCATTACATAACTTTGAATGTCATTACATAGCTTTGAATGCTTAAAAATTCATGAAAACATAACTTAATACAACACAAGTCACCATCCATGACAATATCACATACAATTGAAATTTCTTATTTGCCTCTCTTAGTCTAATAGATTAGATTAAGGCATCCCTTTTTAAATTCTTTAATTTCTCTTTCAACTTTCTTGTTTTGTTTCGCAACAAATTGACTTCATCTTCATTTCTTGAAACAGAACTCATATCACTACAACCATTACCATGAACTTCATTTTGAGTACTTATGTCCAACCATTAAAAAAATCCACAATATTTATTAACGTCCTATAAAAGAAAAAAACACCAAAACCAAATTCAATCCAAAATATATTATAATAACATACAAATTTATACAAAAAAATTACTCACTGGGTAAAAACGACATCCATAGAACCTTCTTCCCTTTGATTTGTTCTTTGTGGATACACAAATGGATGCCGATAGACCGCAAAAACAATCTACCCTCTTTTGAGCAACAAACGAGGATATGTTATTTGAAGAAGCCATTAAGAACCTTTTAGAAGTTCAATTGGTCAAACATTATTGTGGAAATAGCTATTTAATATGTTATGTACAAAACTGCCAATAGCTATGTAATATGTTAATACAGTTAATATGATACAAACAAGATTTTGCAGTGTATTATGTCAAACATTATTGTGGAATATAGCAGTTAATATGATAGTAAATTTCCTACTCAAAAGATAACAGAAAATACAAGTAACCATTACATTGTATTGAAATAAACAAATGCATATCTTCAATTAAAGTACCGTGGTACCCATTACAGGTTTGGAATTTAGAAGCTGTTTGGGGGGACTTTAAATAGGAAGAAGTTCCAAACATGGCTAACCATGGTACCCATTACAAAGAACTATATTTAGTACTAAAGGTAACAAAATCCTAGGTTCCCATCCATAATTTTGAGCAGATTCCCCAAATTGAATTTATAGAAATTGGAAACAAAACCCTAGACTTTAGACCCAAACTTGCTAAACTGAAGAGGGAAGAGTTTTTAGACACAAAATCGTACATACCTTGTACCCACGAAAGATCTAAGCCAGAAAACTTAGTGAGCCATGAACCCTAGATCGACCTCTTCGACGTTGGAACCCTAGTTCGCCGTGAACGAGGTTGGAAAGAGATCTACAGAAGAAATAATGGCTTCTAGGTCACAAAAGGTAGGCTTCTCCTTGTTATCTGAGAAGATTTGATAAAGAACCCTCTACTTTGTCTCTCTCTGTTTCTCACTATCTGAAGTTCGACTTTGATTTGACTGGTGTAACGACCCTTCTATTTAGCCGCGTAAGCCACATTGATAAGGCCTTGTCGTTTCCTTTTTTTTCCTTTTCTTTATTACGTCCAAGTCAGATAATAGGTTAAATTTTTTAACAGCCGAGAGCCATATTTGACGGAATGGCCCAATTTATCAATTTTAATTAGTTCAGTTAGTTAATTTGAAAAATTAAATGTTTAATCGTGTATTCGATAAAACGTGCCAACTTCGGTGGTCAAATCATTAGTTTTGCCCCAAAAAAATTGTTGTCCCCAGCTCTTGGAAATACTAGAAACCATCAGTTTCTTCATTTCTAAATTTTGAACTATACAATTATTCGAACTTTTTGTTCTCCTCTCAAATAAATAGTTCATTACGATCATCTCAAATAATTAATTATATTGTACAGGGAAATTAGAACTCAAAGTGTTGGATGATTCATAGTTCAATGGTTATAACTATAATTGGTATGTCACATGTAATAGAAAGGTAAATTGTAAAATTGATATTTTCTTTTCTTTTCATTGGAACTCAAAAACACAATAATTTTTTTTTAAAGTTTTTTGTTCTTTTCTTTAAAAACTCAGAAAAAACACAAAAGAAAACTTTTAATTAAGTTTTCTGTTCTTATTAAGTTTTTTATTCTTCTTTTTTCCTGTCCAAAACTCAGAAACATAAATGACTAAAAGAATGGTTGTTGAAGATAGATACAAAATGATGTGGTTGGTTCTAATTGGTTATTATCATTAGGCTCATCCATGTATGATTGATCATTAATTAATTATATCTTGACACATTATTTTGTAAGCTATTTTTATAAAATTCTCCTATTATGTGACACCACCAAATTCGTATACTGCTACAACATATCTAGTGCTCGCTATCTATCAACATCCACATTATACTACTAGTAACATAAACTATTTATATGATATATTTCAATAATTTAAATAAGTTATCTTACAATCCCAGGTTCCTAAACCCTTCCATAAAACTATTATATTTTTGTCACAAAATTATTCATTATTAACCAAAAGTATAAATTACATTACTATTATCTATTTTTCTAGTTTAACTACACATTTTCCCTTATTTTCATTTTAGAGCCTTCTACTCATTCTGCCTTAGCAATAAAATAGTAAAAATACAAGGATGAGTAACAAATTTGCTCAACAAGTTTAAGGGTTTTAAAGCGTAAATAAGATTATGATTTTTTGCCAATAGATTAATATCACTCATAAATTGAAATTGATGATTCAAGAAAAATATCATAACTTTTGAAATACTTGAAATCAACAAAAGTATATTCACAAAATATCAAGCTTTTGTTGTCGAAGTTTTATGAAACTTCAAAATCTTAACCTTTCAATGATCTCAATATTTTTAGGGGATAATTGAATGGACGAACTAAGAACTAACTATAATATTCATCAGTCGTAGACTGAGAACTCTCCAAATTTCCCAACACTCATAAAGACTACGAACTCTTCATAGAGTATCATTAGGGGATCATCATAATAATACTCCATGTTACGCGTAATATCATCTTCACGTTGTATTTTGACATCGTATTATCGATTACCCGACAACAATGGAACATCCCCCTATATCTAGTGTAAGACCCCAACTTTTTATGAATAAAGATGTAATTTTCTCTAAATATTATTTTGAATAATAAGGTGTTGATTTGATATAATGTTATAATTATGGGTGATATGTGCAAATTTTATAAAGTAAGCAAGTTGTCATAAAATATTTGTTTTGTTAAGGAATATTCATTTTATCAGGGAATATCCGTACGACGACACAATCATTATTGGACCCCACAATGGAATAACTGTCGGATATAAAAAGCGACAAAAATAACCTTTTTATAAAAATAACGATAAAACTTTTACCGTTAAACTATTGAAATACCGATTATAAAAGAACAGTAATGCACGTGGTTGCACTGTAGCACACGATATTGTATAATATCTTTGATTATTGATACTTACGTAAGAAGTCACTCAGTTCATTTAATAATTGCCACAGTAATTGCTGCATAGTATCTCATATTATTGATTCAATTATTGTCACAATATCATATGCACAATATTTTATATTATTAAATCAATAATTGAGACAACAAATTTATTCATATTATTATTTGCGTTATTGACACTAGAAAGTTCTGTCGAGGAAATGGGTTAGGTTATTTAATTGCGCGCTAATAAGGAGAAATCCTTATCGGAAAGCCCCCTCTTTCCTGAGAATGATCTGGTTGTCAATATTGTGAGTTATAATATTAATGATGAATAATTGTTAAAAGATTAAAAATGTGTTTATTAAAGATAAGTGATTTGTGGTAAATATTTATTCAATTTTTGATATAAATAGAGGGGTTTGTCATGAGGCGTTTGTTGTAAGTTTGACTTATTATTCCATGGGGAGATGCACTAATTTTTCGGACCTTCGGTTGTGGTTTTAATAGTAAATAAATATGGATCGTCGGTTGCGGTTTTAATAGTAAATCAATATGGACCGTCCATTGTGGTTTTAACATTAATTCAGTATGGACCGTCCGTTTTAATAGTAAATCAATTTGGACCGTCCATGAATCAGTTACTATTTAGTCCATTCTCTTATAAATAGAAGCTTATTTCTTCTTTCATTCTCACCAATTCACTAAGACTTACAAGAGAAACTATAGAGAGAAAGAAGAACAGTATTTTGTTACTTCACTACTGCAGTATCCAATCTCCTACTAAGGTAAGGAAAATTATTTTTTGTATTCATTCTTTAATTTGTGGGAATAACCTGTCTGCGCAGATTACCGTATGCATGGTGAATAACCCTTTGTACTCAATCTTTATTTGTGGAAAAGATCTGTCTACGCAGATTATCTCATGACGGGTGAAAATCCATTTGCAGTTTCGTATATTATTTCTTTTCATATTCTTAAATCTAAACTTACTATGGTAAGTATTGCTTCTATAATCCCTAAAAATAATATAATATCTTTGAGTTTTGCGCTTTATCTAGTATCGTTTCATTGGAATATTGGTCTGAACTTTCTCATTTCAATACTTTTATTTGGAATACTATTCACTCGGGTACTATTCATTCGGGTACTATTCACTTGGGGTACTATTTATTTGGGGTACTATTCATTTGGTACTATTCATTTGGTACTATTTGTAAGACCCCGAATTTTATGAAATAAAAGTATTCAATTTTTCTTATAATTACTATTCAGTAAATGGTTAAATTGATAAAAGTTTAAAGTTATGGGTGAAATGTGAATATTTTTTTCAAAATAAGCAAGTGGTTATAAAATAATCATTGTTGTCGGGGAATATTCGTTTGGTCGTAGAATATTCTTTCTGTCGGGGAATATTCGTACGACGGCGTAGCTATTTGTGGGCCTCATAACGAATAACTGTCGGATGACGATAACGACAAAAATTTAAGTTTTTACAAATAACGGCGTAATTGTTACCGTTAACACTGTTGGAATACCCGGTGGTTAAAATACAGTAATACGCGTTATTGCACAGTAGCACACGGTATTGCATAGTATTTTTGAAATTATTGATTCTTACGTAAGAAGGCACTACTCAATAATTGTTACAGTAATTACTGTTCAATATTTTATTTTATTGATTCAATAATTGCTACGTTGAAATTTTGTATTATTGTTGTTCAATAATTGTTACTGCACAGTATTTCCTATTATCAGATCAATAATTCATATTATTTGAATAGTATTATTAGATAGCATTATTGGCAATGTCTAGAAAGTTCTGTCTAAGGAGAGGTTTGGTCATCTAATTGCGCGCCAGTAAGGACAAATCCTTATTGGAAAGCCCCCTCTTTCCTGGGAATGGCTTGGTTGTCATAAATGTGATTCTGTAATATTATTTGTGAATAATTAATTATTGATTCATATGATAAGGAAATATTTATTTTATGTGGATATAAATGAGGGATATATTTTTGTGGTTAAAAAATGAAGGAGTTAATGTTGAGATTTTTATCCGTATTTTTGTCGGAATGTAGGTATTAAAAATCAGGGTTTTTTGAGAAATATTGCGGGTGTTATAATTTTTAATCCGACCGTTGGATCGTGGTAATATTTGGATATGTTATACATATATAAGTTGAGTATATGTCCACAAATTTTGAACCGTTAAAAATGAACGTATGATTTATTATGAATTTTACGAGATGACTGGTTCAGAAATTGTTGAATTTTCGGAGTTTATCATTTTGGTGGAAAATTCTAGAATTGGTGGGCCCCACTTGTGGTTGGTGAAGAAATGTGCTGAATTATATTTCAAATGTGGTAGGTGGGAATAGTAGCAGGTAAAGCCATCAGGTTGCAGGTCAAACCTACCAAAATTTTCCTATAAATAGAGGGCTAAGTTAGAATTGAAAATCACACCAGAAACATAAGCTTTCTCTCTTTCTCTCTCTAGATTATTGAGCATATTTTGTGAGTTTTTAGATACTTGATGAGTTGCTATTCATCAGTGCAAGTTTCCTTCAGCATCATATCCGATATCCAGCCAGAAGTACTGCTCTTTTGAGGTAAGGGATAGTAAGGGATTGTAAGGGATAGTAAGGGATTTTAAGGGTTGTTATGATTTTCAGTTTCGTAATTTTTCTGAACTTCAAAAATTCTGGAAAAATTTGAAATGATATTTTGATGAGTTTTCTTGATTGTGTCCAAAAATGGTGATTTTTGGATGTATAGATTGAGAGTTGTGAATTTTATGAGAAAAGACTATTTTAAAAGTAATCGCTTATAATTCCTTGTGGTTAACTCTAAAATTGATGAAATTTTTATTGGGAGTACATGTATATGATAGGAGTATACTCTGTGAATTTCAGAATTTTTAGATAAAAGTACAATTTTTGATAAATGTCTAAATATTCGGCTGTTTTGGCCATATGAAAAATAGTAAATGACTTTTAAAAATTTTGAGAAAAATATATGTTCACTATGGGACTATATTATGCTAAATCTCAGAAAAGAAATATTTTTGGAACTGATTTGGTATTTTTCATGAAAATGGTCTAGTTATGAGTAAATGAATTAAATATGTTTTGTGAAGAAAGAAAATTGAAAATAGGATTTTATGGCTTGAGAATCCTATATGAGGTATATGCAGATTTTTGATGAGGGTTTTGGTTATTGATGATGAAATTGTAAGAGTTGGCATTTTATGATGATTAAATGCATTAATTAGTAAAGTGTAAACAATTTAAATAAATTGTTTATAAGCTTAAGAAATGTTATTCTTTCAATACCATTATACCGAAGTATTGGTATGAATTTTATTGTGGAATTTCTACCTTTTTGAGTCGGTGTTACTATTCACGAGTTACTATTCACGAGTTACTATTCACGAGTTACTATTCACGACAAAATTGGTTTCTTTTACTAACCAAATTATAGTTGATTTATGAATATTACTCTTGAGATTAAATCTATATGTTGATTATATTGATTTTATTATCATATATAACATTTTTATAACTCTGACGTTGAATTTCTCTTTCACTGGAGTGTAAAGATGGGTAGATTATTGGTATGATCATGACTAGGGTTCTCTTTGGCCTGTAGTGCAAAGTTGAATTGTGACTGGTATGATCATGACCATTGAATTTACAATTGAATATCTTTAGCTTAAGTGTAAAGATGAATTGATTAACATGGTTATAATTATGGTGTATATAAATTCTGAAATGATTATATATTTCTTTGAGATATGAATATATTTGGCCTGTAGTGCAAATATGAATTGTTGAGGAATATCTTTGGCCTGTAGTGCAAAGATGAATTGTAGAGGAATATCTTTGGCCTGTAGTGCAAAGATGAATTGTAGATGAATATCTTTGGCCTGTAGTGCAAAGATGGTCTGTTGATGAATATCTTTGGCCCGTAGTGCAAAGATAAACTGTTGTTGAATATCTTTGGTCGTAGTGCAAAGATGGATTTATTAGTATGATTATGAACAGGAACTGTGATTTGGTATAACCATGATCTTTGATGTTTCAGGTAAAGACATGTGATGAAAATATTCTTCGTCCTGGGTGTGAAGAAAAATTTAGAATCACAATTATGATTATGAGTTATTCATATGATTGTGGAAAGGAACTGTTGATTGATGTTACAGGGATAAAACATTGTTGATGGATTTTTAACATGGAGAAGATAATAGACTTTATAGTCTATTTGACTCTTCTAATGAATTGCTCGTTCCGCTGCAACTATGGTTGAAATTTTTATCATTTACCATATGTTCTAAATCTCTGATTTATTATTGATGAAGGCTACTGATAATTTAATTATCTTTAGTCATGATATTCTTTACTGAGCTAGTTGTGCTCACCCTTTTGCTTCACAATTCCTTTCAGGTAATAAGAGTGTAGCTGGGTCGAGCGAGGGTAAAGGGGAAATAGAACGGTGGTCTCTAGCTGTGGATGTTCTCCCGAAGCAGTATAGAAAAGTTCATTTAGTAGTTATATTTGGTGAATCCAATAGGGTAAGGTGTACCCAACGTTGGAAGGGTGGTTTGCCACTATCATACAAGATGTCTAACGACATACAACCTCGTGTCATCATAAGACATGGATGTGCTCATCCACTTGCTGAGTATATATACGAGCACTACCTATATAATCTTGGTGTTTGTTTAAAGTATAATTCTCAGTTAGATACAGTGGAGATAATGATAAGTCAAGAGAAGACTCACCATTGGGAAGAATATGATAGTAATCTTCTCGTTTTTCTTTGGGGTCTATTGGGTCAACCAAGGATAATTCTGTGGCCATATGATATCTATCATAACCTAGACGCGTGGCCTCCCATGTACGAAGGTTTCCTTGAGCACTTCCCAAAGATTCTAATTTCTAAAACAGTTTTTGACTATACCTTTATGTAAGGTGTTATTGTGAGGTGATGTCCACGGTTGGAACATGAGTCACATTTGGTATATATTTGTATCCAAACTCACAGCATATGTGTTGTTGTATTTTGCACGACAATTATTGTAATAAAGTTGTAGTTGTTTTCTGTACCATGTATTTGACGACTCAGAATGGGTTGGATGGAATGGACCTATTTTGGGGTTGTCACAGGTGGTATCAGAGCTTGGGGATATGATCTCTGGCGGAGATCGGGGAATACAACTAGGAGGGGAGAGATGAGTAAATCCTTCGCTAGTGTTTCCTACCTAAGCTTATTTGTTGGTCAGTCATAATATCGGGATATTATGTGATATGTTAATTTGTTAAATTAACACTTGTTTTGAAGCTGTATTCTAGAATGTTATTTGAAATACAGGAGATGAGCAATGGAAAAATTATGATGACAGAGAAGATGGAATTTGAAATGAAAGGAAGGTATTCTCAACTCTTTGAAATACCAGGTACGTAAATTTCGGGGACGAAATTTCATAAGGAGGGGAGATTGTAAGACCCTGAATTTTATGAAATAAAAGTATTCAATTTTTCTTATAATTACTATTCAGTAAATGGTTAAATTGATAAAAGTTTAAAGTTATGGGTGAAATGTGAATATTTTTTTCAAAATAAGCAAGTGGTTATAAAATAATCATTGTTGTCGGGGAATATTCGTTTGGTCGTAGAATATTCTTTCTGTCGGGGAATATTCGTACGACGGCGTAGCTATTTGTGGGCCCCATAACGAATAACTGTCGGATGACGATAACGACAAAAATTTAAGTTTTTACAAATAACGGCGTAGTTGTTACCGTTAACACTGTTGGAATACCCGGTGGTTAAAATACAGTAATACGCGTTATTGCACAGTAGCACACGGTATTGCATAGTATTTTTGAAATTATTGATTCTTACGTAAGAAGGCACTACTCAATAATTGTTACAGTAATTACTGTTCAATATTTTATTTTATTGATTCAATAATTGCTACGTTGAAATTTTGTATTATTGTTGTTCAATAATTGTTACTGCACAGTATTTCCTATATCAGATCAATAATTCATATTATTTGAATAGTATTATTAGATAGCATTATTGGCAATGTCTAGAAAGTTCTGTCTAAGGAGAGGTTTGGTCATCTAATTGCGCGCCAGTAAGGACAAATCCTTATTGGAAAGCCCCCTCTTTCCTGGGAATGGCTTGGTTGTCATAAATGTGATTCTGTAATATTATTTGTGAATAATTAATTATTGATTCATATGATAAGGAAATATTTATTTTATGTGGATATAAATGAGGTATATTTTTGTGGTTAAAAAATGAAGGAGTTAATGTTGAGATATTTATCCGTATTTTTGTCGGAATGTAGGTATTAAAAATCAGGGTTTTTTGAGAAATATTGCGGGTGTTATAATTTTTAATCCGACCGTTGGATCGTGGTAATATTTGGATATGTTATACATATATAAGTTGAGTATATGTCCACAAATTTTGAACCGTTAAAAATGAACGTATGATTTATTATGAATTTTACGAGATGACTGGTTCAGAAATTGTTGAATTTTCGGAGTTTATCATTTTGGTGGAAAATTCTAGAATTGGTGGGCCCCACTTGTGGTTGGTGAAGAAATGTGCTGAATTATATTTCAAATGTGGTAGGTGGGAATAGTAGCAGGTAAAGCCATCAGGTTGCAGGTCAAACCTACCAAAATTTTCCTATAAATAGAGGGCTAAGTTAGAATTGAAAATCACACCAGAAACATAAGCTTTCTCTCTTTCTCTCTCTAGATTATTGAGCATATTTTGTGAGTTTTTAGATACTTGGTGAGTTGCTATTCATCAGTGCAAGTTTTCTTCAGCATCATATCCGATATCCAGCCAGAAGTACTGCTCTTTTGAGGTAAGGGATAGTAAGGGATTGTAAGGGATAGTAAGGGATTTTAAGGGTTGTTATGATTTTCAGTTTCGTAATTTTTCTGAACTTCAAAAATTCTGGAAAAATTTGAAATGATATTTTGATGAGTTTTCTTGATTGTGTCCAAAAATGGTGATTTTTGGATGTATAGATTGAGAGTTGTGAATTTTATGAGAAAAGACTATTTTAAAAGTAATCGCTTATAATTCCTTGTGGTTAACTCTAAAATTGATGAAATTTTTATTGGGAGTACATGTATATGATAGAAGTATACTCTGTGAATTTCAGAATTTTTAGATAAAAGTACAATTTTTGATAAATGTCTAAATATTCGGCTGTTTTGGCCATATGAAAAATAGTAAATGACTTTTAAAAATTTTGAGAAAAATATATGTTCACTATGGGACTATATTATGCTAAATCTCAGAAAAGAAATATTTTTGGAACTGATTTGGTATTTTTCATGAAAATGGTCTAGTTATGAGTAAATGAATTAAATATGTTTTGTGAAGAAAGAAAATTGGAAAATAGGATTTTATGGCTTGAGAATCCTATATGAGGTATATGCAGATTTTTGATGAGGGTTTTGGTTATTGATGATGAAATTGTAAGAGTTGGCATTTTATGATGATTAAATGCATTAATTAGTAAAGTGTAAACAATTTAAATAAATTGTTTATAAGCTTAAGAAATGTTATTCTTTCAATACCATTATACCGAAGTATTGGTATGAATTTTATTGTGGAATTTCTACCTTTTTGAGTCGGTGTTACTATTCACGAGTTACTATTCACGAGTTACTATTCACGAGTTACTATTCACGACAAAATTGGTTTCTTTTACTAACCAAATTATAGTTGATTTATGAATATTACTCTTGAGATTAAATCTATATGTTGATTATATTGATTTTATTATCATATATAACATTTTTATAACTCTGACGTTGAATTTCTCTTTCACTGGAGTGTAAAGATGGGTAGATTATTGGTATGATCATGACTAGGGTTCTCTTTGGCCTGTAGTGCAAAGTTGAATTGTGACTGGTATGATCATGACCATTGAATTTACAATTGAATATCTTTAGCTTAAGTGTAAAGATGAATTGATTAACATGGTTATAATTATGGTGTATATAAATTCTGAAATGATTATATATTTCTTTGAGATATGAATATATTTGGCCTGTAGTGCAAATATGAATTGTTGAGGAATATCTTTGGCCTGTAGTGCAAAGATGAATTGTAGAGGAATATCTTTGGCCTGTAGTGCAAAGATGAATTGTAGATGAATATCTTTGGCCTGTAGTGCAAAGATGGTCTGTTGATGAATATCTTTGGCCCGTAGTGCAAAGATAAACTGTTGTTGAATATCTTTGGTCGTAGTGCAAAGATGGATTTATTAGTATGATTATGAACAGGAACTGTGATTTGGTATAACCATGATCTTTGATGTTTCAGGTAAAGACATGTGATGAAAATATTCTTCGTCCTGGGTGTGAAGAAAAATTTAGAATCACAATTATGATTATGAGTTATTCATATGATTGTGGAAAGGAACTGTTGATTGATGTTACAGGGATAAAACATTGTTGATGGATTTTTAACATGGAGAAGATAATAGACTTTATAGTCTATTTGACTCTTCTAATGAATTGCTCGTTCCGCTGCAACTATGGTTGAAATTTTTATCATTTACCATATGTTCTAAATCTCTGATTTATTATTGATGAAGGCTACTGATAATTTAATTATCTTTAGTCATGATATTCTTTACTGAGCTAGTTGTGCTCACCCTTTTGCTTCACAATTCCTTTCAGGTAATAAGAGTGTAGCTGGGTCGAGCGAGGGTAAAGGGGAAATAGAACGGTGGTCTCTAGCTGTGGATGTTCTCCCCGAAGCAGTATAGAAAAGTTCATTTAGTAGTTATATTTGGTGAATCCAATAGGGTAAGGTGTACCCAACGTTGGAAGGGTGGTTTGCCACTATCATACAAGATGTCTAACGACATACAACCTCGTGTCATCATAAGACAGGGATGTGCTCATCCACTTGCTGAGTATATATACGAGCACTACCTATATAATCTTGGTGTTTGTTTAAAGTATAATTCTCAGTTAGATACAGTGGAGATAATGATAAGTCAAGAGAAGACTCACCATTGGGAAGAATATGATAGTAATCTTCTCGTTTTTCTTTGGGGTCTATTGGGTCAACCAAGGATAATTCTGTGGCCATATGATATCTATCATAACCTAGACGCGTGGCCTCCCATGTACGAAGGTTTCCTTGAGCACTTCCCAAAGATTCTAATTTCTAAAACAGTTTTTGACTATACCCTTTATGTAAGGTGTTATTGTGAGGTGATGTCCACGGTTGGAACATGAGTCACATTTGGTATATATTTGTATCCAAACTCACAGCATATGTGTTGTTGTATTTTGCACGACAATTGTTGTAATAAAGTTGTAGTTGTTTTCTGTACCATGTATTTGACGACTCAGAATGGGTTGGATGGAATGGACCTATTTTGGGGTTGTCACACTATTCATTCGAGTACTATTCACGAGGTACTATTCACGACAACAGTGATTTCTTTTTGTCCAAATTATTTGTGATACATGAATATCATTCTTGAATTTTACTCCACAAATAGTTATCATGTTGACAATTTGGAGATTCTTGAACTCTAGATAAATTGAATTATAAATCTCTAATATTTATCCTTGATCTCACTTGATTGATTCCTTATATCATTGTCATCATCCTCATGCTTATGTTGTGGTTAAAGTCATCTTTGGCCCGTAGTGCATAGATGAACTGTTGATTGGTATGATTATGATCATGAATTTTGTATTAGTATAATCATGACCTGTAATGTTACAGACAAATGATGTAGTGAAAGTCCTCTTTGACCCGTAGTGTAATGACCGAGAAATTCAGATTTATTGTAAAATAATTTTATTTAATTAAATAATGAATAAAATTATATTATATGTTATATTATGTGTTAGCAAGATGAATGTCATTCTATAACCTAGATATGTCGGAATGTCATAGTATATTGGCTACGTGAGGGAATTAGAGTGTTTGAGTTTCCAAGACGAAAATAAAAGCTTTCCGAGAAATTTTTCGGAAAACACTATTCACTGATTTCTGCTCGGGAATTATTTTTGAACTTCCGAGAAATACGTAATGATAGAATATCAAGGGAAGATGGATCATGTAATAATAATTCATGTATGGAAAACGCAATTTTTCGCCTGCAGACTTACTTAGAGAACGTTAGGAAAAGTGAAACGTTAATGAGTTAAAGGATGATCGTATGATACATAAGTATTGTACGAAGTAATGAATACGAGTATGATACGAGGTATTATACGAGTATGTATGAATAATGGTATGTCGTATATTTTGAATGAGTATACGAGTTAGTATACGAGAATAATACGTGTATAATATGTTATAAGGTATTAAGCCAAATGTAATGGACTTGTAGGATTGAGGAGGAAGTTGTAAAATCCAATTGGAATTATGATAAAGCCCAATGCTTATTAATGTTAAGGCCCAAAGGTTGGTTTAGTGCAAGCCTAAAGAATAAGTTAGGTTAATTAAACCTAAAGCCCAAATTAAGAACCGAATCCGTGGATTGATCCAATGGGTGAGGATGACCCATGGGGCAACCTATGTGGGCCCCATGATCACATGGGTGATCTTGGTGAGCAATCAAATGATAAGTGTTGTGGACTCCAAGTAATGAATAGTAAGGAGGTAGTTTAAGGAGGTGGAATGGCTTGATGACCAAACTACCCTCAACTAGGAAATTCTATAAATAGAAGCTTTGGATTTCATTATTTGTCTTGATCAAATTCACCAACAACTTAAGTGCTTAATTGTTAGAGAGAATAAGTTAGAAAAAGTTAGTCTTTCGTAATACAAGGAAGAACAAGAGAACTTCAAAGGTAATGATTCCTAAACCATGATTCTCTATCTCTTCAAAT
The DNA here is from genome assembly GCA_016801055.1 of Panax notoginseng. Lineage (NCBI taxonomy): Eukaryota > Viridiplantae > Streptophyta > Magnoliopsida > Apiales > Araliaceae > Panax > Panax notoginseng. Next base: position 87,387,578 of record CM029021.1, on the reverse strand, counting down.
TGTTAGAGAAGTGAGTAGTGATAGAGCATGTATGATAAGAAGGAACAAGGATGGTTGTTAGAGAACTTAAACTTTAATAAACCATGTGAAAGTGAAATCATAAGTATGAAAATTACATTCCTTGAAAGTCATTGAAAATTTGATTATGTTGTTGTTGATGGACAAGTTTAACACCATCATTTGTAGGTTTAGATTATACACGTTGTGACAATGGAATGAATCCATTTGGAACGGTGTAAAAATCTTAAGTAACGAAGTTATGGCAGAATTTACGAGATTAGATGATAATCGTCGAAATCATGAAATTCTCGGAATGGAAGTCGAAAGTTAACATTGAACTCGGAAACATTGGTTTTCGATGGGGGTATAGTATCAATTGACATTCTAGAGTTGCGGACTTGAAAATGACCAAATTTCAAATTAGAACGAAGAAACGAACTTTGAACGTTCACGAACGTTTATCGTTTTTGTTGAAAATGAATTAAAAGGTGAATTCTGGGTTAACAGATTTGAAAATGTAAAATTCTTGCATGAACACTTAGAGTATGTAATTTGTGAGTTAATGACTTTTGAACGAGTCAATTCGGACTTGAAATAAAAAATTTATAAGTCCAGGAAATTCATTAAGCAAAAAGTCTGTCAAATTTTTCTGAGGCTCAGGGTTGGCGTCGCAGCGTGACCCATAGAAGTAAGGTTGGCGCTGCAGCGCGAGGCCAAACCCTAGCACACTGAGAACTAGCGTCGCAGCGCGGCACAGAGAGGAAATAGTGGCGCCAGCGCCGAGGCCGGGACTTGTGCACTGCAAACCCGCACCGCAGCGTGAGTCCAAGAAGGGAAGCTGGCGCCGCATCGCCATCACTAGACAAGACCTAGAAATGAATGATTTTGAATATGAAAGGAAAAAGCTAATTGATTAATGGTAATTCATATCCATACTAAACCTAAAGTAAGATCAATTAAGATGATAAAAACCTTAAGTTAACAACTAAAGGTTGAAGATAATTTACTCGAACGTGAATGTGAGAACAAAGTAATGCGATAAATGTGACACCCCCAAATCCGGGTACTTCGATTCCACGGGATTTGGTGTTCACTGTACAAATATCATCTATCTATCTACCCATAATAAATGCAAACCATGCAATAGATAGAAATAAAATCTTCCCCTTATAGGGTTACAACATCTGAATGATAAACATAATCCCAGGTTGAACTAACCTTAAACATCTGTGCGGAAATATAAACAATAAGTCTTAAACAACATCATTAACTTAAGTCTAACATAAATACATCATCAAATAAAATAACAAGTCTTCAACACTTACTAACTTTGTCCTTGCCTTTATTAGTGGAAGGTTCGTCGGTTCTTTCGTTCTTAACTGCAATGTTATTATAAGCAAGAGTGAGCACTAATGCCCACAAGTATAATAATGAAATAATAGTATAATAACATGCGAGTGAATCAAAGACATCTGAATAAAAGCTCAACTTTTGAATCAAGAATGAATAACAAGAATCAAAATAATTCTGAGGGTCATAAGACCTTGAACTATGTTCCAGGTTATCAAGGGTTATACTTGAAACCTTTAACAGTCATAAGACTATGGACCTTTCTACTCGTACTTAGGGGGATCAGCCCTTAGTACCATACTGTGCACAATATCTTAACGCTAACACATAAGTAAATCCCTTTGCAGAGTTGTTCATCTTAGTTTGGCATTCGAGTCCGCACCAAAGGAAGTTTGGTTTGGATAATTCAATAAGGGTTCTAAAATTTATAACGTTCATCAACTAAGGACTAGTTGAATCAATAAAGTTCACTAGTCTAATAAGGTTCAATAATAATGATATTCAATTTGAATAATAATCTCAAGAAGTATACAATAGGATAATTATTGTATAACTGAATCATGCTTTGAAAGATAATCAATCTTTAATATAACATTTGAACTTGAATAATAGTAATGATAATTTACTCGAGGTAAATAATAAACTTGAACAATAATGACAAGTAGGGTTAGGAAACTTGCCTCGTGCGTAGATTACACTTTAACTAAGCACGTTCTTTGAATTTAATCCTACATACTATTCACATTCACAATACCAGTTAATTATAACTTAACTAATCATCAATGATCATTCTTTTGTCTAAACTTTGGTTATGACTTTACTTAGTTAAATTATCACATTTATTATCATATAATATCACCTCATGAATAATAAATTAATTATGTATTCAATAATTCAATTCACATTCAATTTTGTTATTTACATGTTAAACAACTATTTTAACATCTCATTATACTTCTAACATGTTTACATGTTCATTAAATTAATTTACCAACACATTGTTAGACTTAAACATTTTAAAAATTACATTTCTGAACTTTCTGGAGAGTGGCGCTGCGGCGCCACGTTTATACTAGGTCTTAGCGCTGCGGCCGGACACTTGGCGCTGTGGCGCGGTGGCGCTGCGGTGCGAGACTTAAGGGGCTGGACTGGTGCCGCGGCGCGGCGAGCCAGAAACTGTTCTGCAATTTGCGAAAATTGCAGAACACAGCCCAAAAATTCCAATTAAATTACTACTACACGAAATTAATCATACCCACATGTTATATTTCATATATAATCAATACTCAACACTTATAGAGTGATTTTAACCCATTAAAACACATAATCATAGAGTTAAAAACTATAATTTCACTGACTTTGATGTTCTTGAAGGTTTTGAAAATAAAACATGAAAATTGTCACTACGGATTCGTTATAACACCGAATCCGTTTATTTAAACTTTGGTCTCTTCGTATTAACATGCATAATAATATAAGGGTGTATATTTTACGAAAACCTTTATGTTTGACATACTAAAATCACGTATAAGGCCATATGGCCATAACCCAAACTCTGTAATTTTGTAGCAATTATATACGATATGTTTTCATGACACTGATGACATGGTTTACATAATATATATAATTAAATACGATTTGATACATATTAATACATACATAACCCATAAACATTACTCCTTTCTCAATTACAGAGGTTTAAACAAAAACTTTGAAAACCATTTTTATAAAACTTAAACAACATAACTTTAAAATCAGGGAAGGAGTAGATTACCCAAAGCGTAGTGTAGATTTAAATAGGAGATGAATTCCTTCTTCAATCACTGACTCACAATTCTCCTCAACAATTATCAGATTCTCTCTAACTAGTTTTATCAGACTTAAGAAAAATAAAATAAAAGAATACGCATATATTTTATAAACTGACGTAGTTGTGGTCAGTTAACCAATTCGTGGTTAACTGCCCTCAACCACTACTAAGGCCTTGTTTGGCTATTCAATATAATTTATTCTCATTTAATTTGATAAACTTCTTATACTATAGTTGTAAGACCCCGAATTTTATGAAATAAAAGTATTCAATTTTTCTTAAATTACTATTTAGTAAATGGTTAAATTGATAAATGTTAAAGTTAAGGGTGATATATAATTTTTTTTCGAAATACACAAGTAGTTATAAAATATTCATTGTTGTCGGGGAATATTCGCTTGGTCGTGGAATATTCTTACTGTCGGAGAATATTCGTACGACGGCGCAGTCTTTTGTGGGCCCCATAACGGAAAGCAATTGGATGAAGAAAACGACAAGAGTAAGTTGTTTATAAATAACGGCGTAGTTGTTACTGTTAACACTGATTGGAATACCCGGTGGTTAAAACACAGTAATACGCGTTGTTGCACAGTAGCACACGATATTGCACAAATTATTGATTCTTACGTAAGAAGGCACTACTCAATAATTGTTACAGTAATTACTGTTCAATATTGTATTTTATTGATTCAATAATTGCTGCGTTGATATTTTATATTACTGTTGTTTTAATAGTTGTCACTACACAGTATTTTCTATTATCGGAACAATAATTCATATTATCTGAATAATATTATTAGATAATATTATTGGCAATGTCTAGAAAGTTCTGTCTAAGGAGAGGTTTGGTCATCTAATTGCGCGCCAGTAAGGAGAGATCCTTATTGGAAAGCCCCCTCTTTCTTGGGAATTGCCTGGTTGCCGGTACTATGATTCTGTAATATTATTTGTGAATAATTAATTATTAATTTATATGATGAGAAAAATATTGATTTTATGTGGATATAGATGGAGAAAATTTTTAAATGTGATAATTGTTGAAAATTAATATTTTATCTTTTTCTGATAAAATAATTTATTTAAATATATTATTTTAATAATATATTAACGGTGATATTTTTATGATGAATGTGGAATATATGAGTATATGAGGAGGAAGAGTATTTTTGTTGGATTAAATGTTTAACACATGTTTTGTGTGTTGGTGGACACAATTCTTGACCGAAAATTTATTATAGACTGTAAAATCGTCCGTTTATGGATTTCGGTCAATTTCTGTTTAGAATTTGGAAAAACTTTCTTCTGCAAAGTTGTAGAGAATTGAATTTCCTATAAAAACTCGCGAGATTTGAAATTTCTGATGAAAGAGCTATTTATTATGAATTATTGAAGTTCCGAAATTCCGAAATAATTGATTTTTGGAAGTTTTAATTATTTTTGTTTAGAAAAACATTTTTTTTGTATTTTGTGGACATCATTAACATGTGTTATGGCTGAATTCAGATGGTCAAGGTGGGCTAAGGAAAATTTGTTAAATATATTATTATTATATTCAATTTTCTACTTTGGTGTTCTAAGCATTTTCCTATAAATAGGGTGCTTAAGTTAGAATTGAAAATCACACCAGAAACTGAAGTTTCTCTCTATTTCTCTCTCGATATATTGAGCGTATTCTTGTGAGTATTTTGATATCTTGAGTGTTGCTATACGGTGCAAGTTCGTTCAGCGTTATTCCAGTCAGAAGTACTGCTCTTTTGAGGTAAGGGATAGTAAGGGATTGTAAGGGATAGTAAGTGATGTTATTTCATTCGAAAATGATATTATTTCTTCAATATCATTATGCCGAAATATTGGTTGGTAATTTTTATCAAATTTGGAACTTTTTCATGTCGGGGTTACTATTCATGAGTTACTATTCACGAGTTACTATTCACGGGTACTATTCATTACAAAATTGGTTTTTTTTAACCAAATTATAATTGATTTATGAATATTACTCTGGAGATTAAAACTATGTATTGATTATATTGATTTTATTATCATATATAACATTTTTATAACCCTGATGTTGAATTTCTCTTTTACTTGAGTGTAAAGATGAACAGTTATTGAATATCTTTGGCCTATAGTGCAAAGATGAACTGTTAAAGAATATCTTTGGCCGTAGTGCAAAGATGAACAGTTATTGAATATCTTTGGCCTATAGTGCAAAGATGAATTGTTATTGAATATCTTTAGCTTAAGTGCAAAGTGAATTGATTAACATGGTTATAATTATTGGTTATATAAATTCTGAAATGATTATATATTTCTTTGAGATAATAATATATTTGGCATGTAGTGCAAATATGAACTATTGAGGAATATCTTTGGCCTGTAATGCAAAGATGAGTTGTTGATGAATATCTTTGGCCCGTAGTGCAAAGATGACTTGTTGTTGAATATCTTTGGCATGTAGTGTAAAGATGAACTGTTGATGAATATCTTTGGCCCGTGATGCAAAGATGAATTTATTAGTATGATTATGAACAGGAACTGTGATTTGGTATAACCATGATCTTTGATGTTTTAGGTAAAGACAAGTGATGAAAATTATCTTCGTCTTGGATGCGAAATTTAGAATCACAATTATGATTATGAATTATTCATATGATTGTGGAAAGGAACTATTGATTGATGTTACAGGGATAAAACATTGTTGGTGGACTTTTAACGTGGAGAAGATAATAGACTTTATAGTCTATTTGACTCTTCTAATGGATTGCTCGTTCCGCTGTAACTATGGTTGAAAAGTTTTATCATCTACCATATGTTCTAAATCTCTGATTTATTACTGTTGAAGACTATTGATAATTTATCTTTAGTCATGATATTCTTTACTGAGCTAGTTGTGCTCACCCTTTTGCTTCACAATTCCTTTCAGGTAATAAAAGTGTAGCTGGGTCGAGCGAGGGATAACAAGGGAATAGAACGGTGGTCTATAGATATTTTGGGGTCTATTGGGTCAACCAAGGATAATTCTGTGGCCATATGATATCTATCATAACCTAGAAGCATGGTCTCCCACATACGAGGGTTTCCTTGAGCACTTCCCAAATATTCTAATTTCTAAAACAGTTTTTGACTATACCTTTATGTAAGGTGTCATTGTGAGGTGATGTCCACGGTTGGAACATGAGTCACATTTGGTATATATTTGTATCCAAACTCACAGTATATGTGTTGTCGTATTTTGCACGACAATTGTAATAATAAAGTTGTAGTTATTTTCTGTACCATGTATTTGGCGACTCAGAATGGGTTGGATGGATTGGACCTATTTTGGGGGCGTCACAATAGTTTAATTAATGTCACACTTCTTATAAAATAACTCCAATATTTTATTTAATTTACTTTAAATAAAATATAATAATTTCTCATAAATTCACATAGTCACATAATTAAATTTCTCATTAATAATTAATGTCAAATTATTAACTCTCTAATTAATAATTAATAATTAATTTAATTAAAATAACATCATGCATATTAAATATTTCATTTAATACAATAAGCTCACATAATGACATACTTCGAATAATAATTATTCTCTACATTAATTTAATAAATATAACACATATAATTAAATTAATCTACCACAATTGCATCAAGTAATTATTTAATCCAATAATTAAATCATCGAAAAATATTTATTTAATTCAATAAATATTAAAATTAATTTACAAAATCTCGTTCGTCACATCTTTCCCCCCTTAAAAGAATTCTGTCCTTAGAATCACGACTCAATAAATTTTGACCCGTTACATTCTCCCCCCTTTACATAGATTCTGTCCCCAGAATCGCTTTCAAATAATTAAGTAAATAAATGAGGGTAATTCTTCATCATATTCTCTTCGAGTTCTCACTTAGCTTCTTCAGCTTTGTGGTTCCTCCAAATTACCTTAACAGAAGGTATTACTTTATTTATGAGAACTTGTTCTTTTTGGTCGATAATTTGGACAGGAATTTCTTCGTATGATAAGTCTTTTTCAAAATATAGGGGTTCATATTCAATTACATGCTTGTAATCGGCCTTGTAGAGTCGTAACACAAAAACATAGAAGACGTTGTGGACATTCTCGAGTGCTGGAGGTAAGGCTACCTCGTACGCAACTTCTCCGATTCTACGCAATACTTCAAAGGGTCCAACAAATCTTGGGCTCAATTTTTCTTTCTTTCCGAACCTGATCTTCCCCTTCCAGGGAGAGACCTTCAAGAAAACATAACTACCTGATTCAAACTCGATATTTTTACGATGTGGATCAGCGTATTTCTTCTGTCGATCTTGAGTCGCTACTAGTCGTGCTCGGATCACTTTGACTATTTCTGCCATATGTTGTACCAATTCTGGCCCTAGCAATTATCTTTCACCAACTTCATCCCAGTAAAGCGGAGTTCTGCACTTTCTTCCGTATAACGCTTTGTAAGGCGGCATGCCAATACTAGCGTGGTAACTGTTGTTATAGCCAAACTCTACTAACGGTAGGTGATCATCCCAATTTCCTTTGAAGTCCATCACACAGTCTCTTAGCATATCTTCTAACGTTTGAATTGTTCGTTCGCTATGTCCGTCTGTTTGAGGGTGATAAGCGGTACTCATTCGCAATTGCGTACCCATGCATTCCTGAAGACGTTTCCAGAAATTTGATGTGAAGCGCGGATCCCTATCTGAAACAATTGATACCGAAACTCCGTGCCTCGAAACAATCTCTTTTACGTATAGCCTCGCCAACTGATCTAAATTGAATCTAATTTTGATTGGAAGAAAGTGTACAAATTTCGTCAGTCGGTCAACGATAACCCATACTGCGTCGTAGCCTTTCTGAGTCGTCGGAAGGCCAACCACAAAGTCCATTGTAATATGTTCCCATTTCCATTTTGGGATCTCTAACGATTGTAGCAATCCACTCAGTCTCTGACGTTCTACCTTCACTTTCTGACAGGTTAGGCATTTGGCAACAAATTCTGCAACATCACGTTTTAAATTCGGCCACCAGAAATGTTGTCGAAGATCTTGGTACATTTTGGTACTACCAGGGTGAATTGAATATCGTGAACTATGAGCCTCACTCAAAATTTCTTCCTTAATCTCTTGTACTGGCGGCACCCAAATTCTACTCTCAAATCTCAGTATTCCTTCCTTATCCATCTTAAATCTCGGTTCAGTTCCTTCAGATATCTTCTTTGTCACCTTTATACATTCTTCGTCCTGAAGCTGAGCCTCCTTTACTTTATCTAGTAGAGTTGTACCAGGTTGCATCTGAAATAGCTTCTCATCAATTTCCATAGGATACTTCACCTCTAACTCCAGTTTTTCCATTTCTGAAATTAGCTCCTCTTTAGTAGTTAACATCATCAATTTCTCACGACCCTTTCAACTTAAGGCGTCGGCAACTACATTTGCCTTATCCAGATGGTATAAAATCTCACAGTCGTAGTCCTTAATTAACTCTAACCACCTTCTTTGACGCATATTCAAATCCTTCTGCATGAAAATATATTTCAGACTCTTATGGTCCGTATATATTTCACACTTCTCCCCGTAGAGGTAGTGCCTCCATATTTTCAAAGCAAAAATAACTGCAGCTAACTCCAAGTCATGGGTTGGATATCCCTTCTCGTAATCCTTCAATTGTCGCGATGCATACGCAATGACTTTGCCGTTTTGCATCAACACACAGCCAAGTCCTTTATGCGATGCATCACTATAAACAACAAAATTTCCTGTATCATCCGGAAGAGATAACACAGGGGTCGTACTCAACCTCTTCTTCAATTCTTGAAAACTTTCCTCACATTTATCCGTCCAAACAAATTTCATAGCTTTTCGAGTTAAATTCGTTAACGGAGTTGCGATCTTGGAAAAGTCTTGTATGAACCTTTTATAATATCCTGCCAATCTAAGAAAACTTCTTACTTTCGATGGCGTTCTCGGCTGATCCCAGTTAATCACGGCTTCGACCTTGGAGGGATCTACCGAAATTCTATTTTTATCGATCACGTGCCCAAGAAATTGTACACGCTCAATCTAAAATTCGCAATTCAAAAACTTGGCGTACAACTTCTCCCTTCTCAATACTTCCAATGTTAATCTCAAATGCTCTTCGTATTCTTCCTTGGTTTTCGAATATACCAAAATATCATCTATAAATACCACTCCGAACTTGTCCAAAAAAGGCTTGAACACACCATTCATTAGTCCCATAAATGCTGCAGGAGCATTCGTAAGACCAAACGACATTACTAAAAATTCGTAGTGACCATATCGCGTTCTGAACGCTGTCTTTGGTACATCCTCTGGTCTCACCTTTAGTTGATGATAACCGCTTCTCAAATCTATCTTGGAAAAGTATCTTGCTCCCTTCAATTGATCAAACAGGTCGTCGATCCTCGGTGATGGATATCTATTCTTAATCGTGACCTTATTCAGTTCTCTATAGTCAATGCAGAGCCGCATCGATCCGTCCTTCTTTTTCACAAACAACACCGGCGCTCCCCAAGGCGATACGCTCAGTTGAATGTACTTCTTGTCCAATAATTCTTGTAGTTGTACCATTAGTTCTTTCATCTCTACTGGTGCCATTCGGTATGGTGCCTTCGATACTAGAGCAGTTTCGGGCGCCAAATCGATCACGAAATCTACCTCTCTATCTGGTGGAAGTGCTGGAAAATCGTCCGGAAATACGTCGACGAAGTCCCTCACAATCGGTATCTCTTCTACCTTCGGATTCTCTTTTCGACTGTCGACTATGTAAGCTAAGTATTCTACACAGCCTTGTCTTAATAACTTCTTGGCCTGCATCATCGTCAGATAACTCGCTTGTCTAGGCGACTTGCTACCATAAAACACAACCTTTAACGGAGTCATAAGGTTAATACGCTTCTTTTGGTAATCAATTACAGCCCCGTAATTGAATAACCAGTCCATTCCCAAAATAACGTCAAATTCCCCAAGTCGAATAGGGATAAGATCTACGTTCATGATATTACCCTTAATCAGTTCTTATGTACGTACTTAACAGGGATTATTTCTCTATTCGTAATTTCTATGTTCATGGGGTAATCCAATTCATTCTTAGGCAAATCTAAATTCTTGGCAAAATCATCGGATATAAAGGAACATATAGCACCCGAATCAAATAAAACATAAGCATTAATTTTATTGATCGGAATGATACCCTGACACCACATCACGGGATTGAACTGCATCTTGCACCGTCATGTTGAAAGTCTGGGTAATCGGTCGGTTTGTTACGGTAGGTCCGGTGATGGTTAAGGCATTTCCACTATTATTTCCCCGGTTTCCTCCTGATCCTGACCCTCCCGATCCCTTCTTGGGACAATCTCTTGCTAGATGATCCTTCGAACCACAAGTAAAACAAGCACCCTTCTTTGGGTTTGGACAGTTTGGTGCTATGTGGCCTTCCTGACCACAATTGTAGCACACTCTTTTTCCTTTCATACAAACTCCCAGATGGGCTTTCTCGTAAGTCGGGCATGCTTCGATTCTTTTCTTCTGACTACTTTGTTGATTTCCCGATGATGAGTTGTTATTCCACCTTTTCTTCTGATTGAAATTTCCACCTCCTATGCCACTACCACTGGCTTTGTTATTTCCTTCACCTTCACTCTTCTTCTTCTTCTGATCTTGATTGTACTTGGTCACCGCATCGCTTCTTCCTTCAGCGAGGATGGCCTTTTCCAGTACTCCGGCAAATGTATTTATCTGAAACATTGAAACTTTACTGTATACCCAAGGCTGTAGTCCTTGTTCAAATCTTCTGGCTTTTCTCTCGTCCGTGTGTACTTGATACGGGGTAAACCTTGACAACTCGTCAAATTTAGCCGCGTAGTCAGGTACACTCATGTTTCCCTGCTTCAGTTCCAGAAATTGAACTTCCATCTGATTCTGCGAACTAGTTGGGAAATACATTTCGAAAAACATCTCTTTAAATCTCTCCCACGTAATTACTCCTTCACCTCCTCGTACTTTGTTTGCTTGCCACCAAGTAGCTAGCCTCAGACTTCAGCATAAACGTTGCAAAAGCGGTCTTCTGGTCTTCTCTAACCCTAGCAACGTCGAAAACCTTCTCCATCTCCATAACCCACGTTTGTGCCTCGATCGGGTTCCTGGAACCTTTGAACTCTAGCAGTCCCACCGCCTTGAAGTCTTTAAACGTTGTGTTTGGTAGAGCTTGCGGTTGATTATTCATTGCTCCAGTCAGTAAGTTAACTAACTGCTGCACGGGATTAGCGTTGGCATTATTGTTATTATTGGTTGACTCTTCCTGAGCCGGTTGACGTTGTTGTCTTCTTCTTGGCGGTATTTTTCTGTTAAATAAACGCTTATTAGAACTTTATTTATTTCTCTAAATAGTCAAGACATTACTTAACAATTTAACATACTCATTTAACACATCATTTCAAACAACTTGATATATTTCATTTAACTCAAAGTTTTAACATTAAACGATAGCATAACTGCTATTTACATCAACTATCCTGGAATAAAGAATCCACAAGATTTAAAATATTAACATATTCCTTCGTTCATAAACACATCGGAATTTACATATAAAAACTAACTAAGTCTTTCACATAATTAAACGGATTCTAATCCTGTCTATCAAGGTGCTGAATAGCCTTTCCACGCTCCTCGTTCATGATACGAGACATCGTCCTGCGATCCAGCATATACGATGGAAGTCCTTCGAACTGGATGGGGTACCTCAGAAATCGATCTTGGGCCTCATCCATTGCATGATTAAGTGTAGAGTATGTCTCTTCAAGCTTTGCCTTCTTTGCACTACTATCATCTTCTGCACGATCAGCTCGACATGATTCTCTTACCCATCCCTCCTATGCTAAGTTCAGCCTTTTGGAGGTTTCCTTCAATTCCTTCGTCATCTTCTCTATCTCCTCGGTCTTATCTTCGGTTTGACCCTTCTCATGGACCAAATCCCATTCTACATTTCCCAGTCGTGAGTGAAGAGTCGAGAGTAGTCTGCTGAATAGTCACTCGCTCAGTCAAATCTCGGACAGTGTCACGTAACTCTACATTACGGTCGTATAACGCGTCATACATCTCAGCATCAACGGTGTACCGTGGTAACTCCTCTTCTTCCTCTTCCTCTTCCTCATCAAATTCCTCCTCAGGATCCTCCTCAGGATCAGTCTCAGGTTCATGCTCCTGACCAACAACGGTGATCAATGGAGATGACTCCCTCTGTACCAGCTATTCCCTAACGACATGAATGTCTCGGGGTTCCTCCTCTGTAGGTACTATAGGTACTCGGGGTTCTTCCTCCCCAGCTTGACTAGCTCCTCCAACATCAGACATCTTGACAACAAAATTTTAAATTTTAGTTACTAAGTCGCATCATCTAACGCATACTTTAACACATAAACACATAATGTAGTTTATTATCTTCAATGAATTACAAAAATTCATTTCTTAGAACTCGATAAGAGTTTTCCATTACTATCTTCTTAAGGTTGTTCCCCCACCTAAGGTTCATAACCTACAGCTCTGATACCAACTTGTGACACCCCCAAATCCGGGTACTTCGATTCCACGGGATTTGGTGTTCACTGTACAAATATCATCTATCTATCTACCCATAATAAATGCAAACCATGCAATAGATAGAAATAAAATCTTCCCCTTATAGGGTTACAACATCTGAATCATAAACATAATCCCAGGTTGAACTAACCTTAAACATCTGTACGGAAATATAAACAATAAGTTTTAAACAACATCATTAACTCAAGTCTAACATAAATACATCATCAAATAAAATAACAAGTCTTCAACACTTGCTAACTTGGCCCTTGCCTTTACTAGTGGAAGGTTCGTCGGTTCTTTCGTTCTTAACTGCAATGTTATTATAAGCAAGAGTGAACACTAATGCCCACAAGTATAATAATAAAATAACAGTATAATAACATGCGACTGAATCAAAGACATCTGAATAAAAGCTCAACTTTTGAATCAAGAATGAATAACAAGAATCAAAAGAATTCTGAGGGTCATAAGACCTTGAACTATGTCCTAGGTTATCAAGGGTTATACTTGAAACCTTTAACAGTCATAAGACTATGTACCTTTCTACTCGTACTTAGGGGGATCAGTCCTTAGTACCATACTGTGCACAATATCTTAACGCTAACGCATAAGTAAATCCCTTTGCAGGGTTGTTCATCTCAGTTTGACATTCGAGTCCGCACCAAAGGAAGTTTGGTTTGGATAACTCAATAAGGGTTCTGAAATTTAGAACGTTCATCAACTAAGGACTAGTTGAATCAATAAAGTTCACTAGTCTAATAAGGTTCAATAATAATGATATTCAACTTGAATAATAATCTCAAGAAGTATACAATAGGACAATTATTGTATAACTGAATCATGCTTTGAAAGATAATCAATCTTTAATATAACATTTGAACTTGAATAATAGTAATGATAATTTACTCGAGGTAAGTAATAAACTTGAACAATAATGACAAGTAGGGTTAGGAAACTTGCCTCGTGCATAGATTACACTTTAACTAAGCACGTTCTTTGAATTTAATCCTACATACCATTCACATTCACAATACCAGTTAATTATAACTTAACTAATCATCAATGATCATTCTTTTGTCTAAACTTTGGTTATGACTATACTTAGTCAAATTCACATTTATTATCATATAATATCACCTCATGAATAATAAATTAATTATGTATTCAATAATTCAATTCACATACAATTTTGTTATTTACATGTTAAACAACTATTTTAACATCTCATTATACTTCTAACAAGTTTACATGTTCATTAAATTAATTTACTAACACATTGTAAGACTTAAACATTTTAAAAATTACATTTCTGAACTTTCTGGAGAATGGTTCTACGGCGCCGTGGCGCTGCGGCCGAACACTTGGCGCTGCGGCGCGGGACTTAAGGCGCTGGACTGGCGCCGCAGCGTGGCGAGCCAGAAACTGTTCTGCAATTTGCGAAAATTGCAGAACACAGCCCAAAAATTCCAATTAAATTACTACTACACGAAATTAATCATACCCACATGTTATATTTCATATATAATCAATACTCAACACTTCTAGAGTGATTTTAACCCATTAAAACACATAATCATATAGAGTTAAAAACTATAATTTCACTGACTTTGATGTTCTGAAGGTTTTGAAAATAAAACATGAAAATTGTCACTACGGATTCGTTATAACACCGAATCCGTTTATTTAAACTTTGGTCTCTTCGTATCAACATGCATAATAATATAAGGGTGTAAATTTTACGAAAACCTTTATGTTTGACATACTAAAATCACGTATAAGGCCATATGGCCATAACCCAAACTCTGTAATTTTGTAGCAATTATATACGACATGTTTTCATGACACTGATGACATGGTTTACATAATATATATAATTAAATACGATTTGATACATATTAATACATACATAACCCATAAACATTACTCCTTTCTCAATTACAGAGGTTTAAACAAAAACTTTGAAAGCCATTTTTATAAAACTTAAACAACGTAACTTTAAAATCAGGGAAGGAGTAGATTACCCAAAGCGTAGTGTAGATTTAAATAGGAGATGAATTCCTTCTTCAATCACTGACTCACAATTCTCCTCAACAATTATCAGATTCTCTCTAACTAGTTTTATCAGACTTAAGAAAATGAAATAAAAGAATACACATATATTTTATGAACTGACGTAGTTGTGGTTAGTTAACCAATTCGTGGTTAACTGCCCTTAACCACTACTAAGGCCTTGTTTGGCTATTCAATATAATTTATTCTCATTTAATTTGATAAACTTCTTATACTATAGTTTAATTAATGTCATACTTCTTATAAAATAACTCCAATATTTTATTTAATTTACTTTAAATAAAATATAATAATTTCTCATAAATTCACATAGTCACATAATTAAACTTTTCTTTAATAATTAATATCAAATTATTAACTCTCTAATTAATAATTAATTTAATTAAAATAACATCATGCATATTAAATATTTCATTTAATACAATAAGCTCACATAATGACATACTTCGAATAATAATTATTCTCTACATTAATTTAATAAATGTAACACATATAATTAAATTAATCTACCACAATTGCGTCAAGTAATTATTTAATCCAATAGCTAAATCATCGAAAAATATTTATTTAATTCAATAAATATTAAAATTAATTTATAAAATCTCGTTCGTCACAATAAACTTGAACCAACGTTAAACAATCTAAAGCATGATTAGATTGAGAAGAAGTGTAAGATATAGTAATGACCTTACTTGATTATATACAACCTAATGTGGTATGTTATGTGATCATGTGTTGTAGAAACCCTAAAGACACAAAGGGAATTTGTATTAACGATAGAAGACGCCAAAGGAAAGTATTCTGACCCTTGTCTAAATTCTTTGGACAAGATTTATAATTCATGTACCTTAAGCATGAATTGATGTATAATGAAGTCGAAGCTAATTCCTTCGGCTAGACTTAGGATGTTTTATGGATTTCTTATAATCTATCAAACTATTGTCAATGTTGTTAAGTTTTGCCAAACTATTTGGTGTGGTTTTCAAAAGAAGACTGAGTATGCATGAATAAATGTTTTGTCGTCAAACGGCAGGCACGTGAGGTTGCCAAACCTTAAAACGTACATACGTTTAAAGAAAATATTGTTGTACAACATAGAGTACTATAGGCTGATCACCTAGACGTGCTCGTAAGATATACCTGACTTACAAACTTAGTGTCGAGTTGTCCTTTTCAAAGAAAGTATGGAATGCTAATGGTCTTGAACCAAACTTTATGAATGTTGTTCATACTGAAATGTTTTGAAGGAAAAGAAGTGTTATTTTGAACTATCAATAGTACTTCATAACTATTGTTCAGTTATTGAAGATATACGATTCCTATGTTTCAAGCATATTGTTAAATGAAATTATCATACTTGCTGAGCTAGTTATGCTAATTCTTGCTTGAACCATATGAATGCAGCTAAGACTGAACGGACCGAAGGATCTGGAAAAGATAAAGGGAAGGCTAAGGCTAACCAATAGGTTGCCTTTGTAATAGTATAGGTTAAATATTGTTATTATTAGATATTATGACAAGAACAAATGTAACAGTTATAAAGAACCTGGGTATGGGAATATTGTTTTGGAATATATCTAAGACATTTTCACTCTTTTGAGGATTTTCAATTGAATGATTGTGTGAACTGTAGCACCGTGTAGCACCATCTATCGGGTTGAAAGATACCCGGATTTGGGGGCGTCACAGGTTGGTATCAAAGCATTAGTTTATAAAACTTAAGGGGGGGAAAATAACCTTAAGTCATAACCTTAAGAAAAGTTAAAAAAGAAGAAGATGAAATTAACCCTAAAAAATGCATTAAATGTGATGTGTTTTTATTATTCTACTGATGTGTACTAACCAAACTTAATTATTTTGTTGTAGATGTCAGGAGAAAACGAACTGTATAGGGATATACATGTAGTAAGTGAAGAGTCAGTGAATCAAATAGAGATTTTACCGAACCCTGTAGCAGAAGAGCAGAA
The DNA here is from genome assembly GCA_016801055.1 of Panax notoginseng. NCBI lineage: Eukaryota > Viridiplantae > Streptophyta > Magnoliopsida > Apiales > Araliaceae > Panax > Panax notoginseng. Next base: position 87,370,774 of record CM029021.1, on the reverse strand, counting down.
AGTGGTGATAGTTGAGTCTGGAGGCTGTGAAAGCTTAGACCTCATGTCCATGTTTGATGGCATGTTAGAGGAGGAGGTTGAGGTGGCATCTTTTAACCCCGTAACAACTGAAGAGGAGGTGGCTCCTGGGGAGGCAATGAAAACGATGTTCATGGCCTTATTGGATAGAAACATCCAGCTGAGAGGGGAGGTTAGAGAATTAAAGGAAGAGGTCCAGGAAATCCTGGAAGATAAGAAAAGCATGTAGTCCATGTGGGAGGAAGAGCACGATAAAAGAGTTTTAGCAAAGGACAAGGTCCATGAGCTGAAACAAGACACTTTTGATCTCAGGCATAAGCTAAAGGTTAAGAAGCAGAAGATAGGGAGGATGTCCTATATTTATAGGAGTTCTCACGCGGATTTTCAGCAGTAGGTAGCTGGGTATCCGATAGAGGCAAGGCAGACGCGACATACTATTAGCCGTGATATTATCGCCGGTCTTGCCAATGCGGATTTTGAAAATGCCATAAGGCAGATGTAACCTAGTGGTAGCTAGAGTAGAGTTAGATGTGTAAAAATGATGTATCTAGTAGTGACGTAAAACCCTCTTTTGTATATCAAAGGGTAGTCTTTTGTAGATCCCAAATTTTGGAAAGCAATTGTGGGATAGTAATGTAATCAGCTATGGCTGTGTATGAACGAATGATGTAGTATTATACTATAAGAAGTAAATCAATATAAGCCTTTTTATGGAACATATTGTGCAATGAGTTAAAGTTATTGTTTAAGTAATGAATAATAACTCACTAACAAGAAGAAAGTAATAATGACGTGTTGTTTATCTTAACAGCAAAATGCCGCCAATAAGGAGACAAAGAAACCAAGATGCTAATGTTAATCAACTCGAAGGAGGTCCGATTAACCCAATGCAAGAGTTTGTTAATCTTTTAACGACCTCTTTTAATAGCAACGAGGCTAATATACCCGTAAATCCTACAATAGTACGCGCTACTACTTTTAAGGATTTTAAGAGTGTCGGTCCACCGGAGTTCAAAGGAACTACGGACCCCATAGAAGCCCAGACTTGGGTGAAAAAAATAGAGAAGGCATTTGTTATTACAAATGTCGATGATGGGCAAAAGGTTGCTTTTTCCACTTATATGATGAAGGGGGAGGCTAATTTCTGGTGGGAGGCAAACCAGGCAAGGCCTGAAATAGAGAATTTAACATGGACGCGGTTCAAGGAGATTTTCTTCGAGAACTACTTTCCCACAAGTATGCAGGGGAGGATGGAGATGCAGTTTCTAGAGTTAAAATAAGGGGAAATGATAGTTCCCCAATACGCTGCCAAGTTCAATGAATTGACACGGTTTGATCCACATCAGGTGGACACCGAGGTGAGGAAGGCTAGAAGGTTTGAGTAGGACTTGAAACCCTGACTCTATAGCCTTATTTATGTGTTCCAAAGTAATTCTTTTGAAACCATACTGGAGAAGGCAATAATTGCCGAAGGTGGTAACGAGGCTCTAAGTCAATACCACAAGGAGAAGAAGAACAAGAATAAGGGATTTAACTCTGGGAATACCGGAGTGAAGCAAGGGGATCCTAAGAGAAGGATGGAAGTGCGCAAGAACTGTGGAAAGACTAATTTAGGAGTCTGTCTCAAGGGGAAAGCCGTATGTTACAACTGTGGACAAGAGGGGCAAATTTCGCCTAACTGTCCAAGTTCGAAGAAAAACCATGGATGTTTCGTGTGTGGATCAATTGACCACATGGCGAAGAACTACCCGAAGAAGGGGATGGACGGGAATAAGGGCGCTAATAACGGTAAGTTAGCTATTGGTGGTCCAGCGCAGACGGGTAGGCCGATGGCCCGCACCTTTAACATGATGGTCCAAGATGCAGTTGCATCAGGGGATGTAGTTGCATGTATTATCCCTATCAATGACATAAATGCTTACGTGTTATTTGACTCGGGTGCTACTTGTTCTTTCATAGCATATGATTTTTCTAGATGTTTAGGATTACTTCCCAAAAGATTGCTTGTACCTTTGAATATCAAGGTAGCGAATGAAGAAATAATTCTTGTTAAAGATATCCATAGGAGTTGTTGTGTAGATATACGAGGTTGTAAATTATCGGTAGATTTGATACCGATAAAGTTGGGAGAATTTGATGTAATTCTCGGAATGGATTGGTTGTTCAACCATGGTGCAATAATAGATTGCCAGAAGAAATGTGTAAACATTAGAACGTTAAGACAACCTCATTTAGTGTTTTACGGTAATAAATCGCCAGGACATTCATGTTGTCTTACTATGACACAAACTAGGAAGTTGTTGAGGAAGGGGTGTGTAGGTTATTTGTGCCATGTTGTAGATACCCAGAGAATGGGGGCAATGATGGAACAAAAACCTATAGTGAAAGAATTTGCGGATGTTTTTCCAAGTGAATTACCGGGTCTTCCACCGGATCGGGAGACTGAATTCGTAATAGACATTGTGCCAGAAGCGACACTAGTTTCTAAGGCATCGTATCGTATGGAGCCTATGGAGATGAAGGAGTTGATGGTGCAGTTACAAGAACTGTTGGATAGGAAGTACATTCAACTGAGTGTGTCGACATGGGGAGCACCGGTACTATTTGACAAAAAGAAAGACGGATCGTTAAGACTTTGTATCGACTATCGAGAGTTAAACAAGTTAACGATAAAGAATAAATACTCATTGCCTAGGATCGATGATATTTTTGATCAGTTAAAAGGGGCAAAGTATTTTTCTAAGATAGATTTGCGGACAGGGTATCATCAGTTGAAGGTTAGAAGTGAGGATATACCTAAGATGACATTCAAGACTCGTTACGGCCATTACGAGTTTCTGGTGATGTCATTTGGGTTAACTAATGCACCAGCTACATTTATGGATATGATGAACAGAGTGTTCAAACAATATTTGGACATGTTCGTCGTTGTGTTTATTGATGATATTATAGTCTATTTTAAGACGCTAGAAGATCATGATAAACACTTAAGAGTAGTGTTAAAGACACTAAGGAAGGAGAAGTTGTACGTGAAATTCACTAAGTGTGAATTTTGGCTGGAAGGAGTAAAGTTTTTGGGTCATGTTATTGACCATGAGGGGATTTCAGTAGACCCAACGAAGGTTGAAGCAGTAATGAGTTGGGAACAGCCGAAAATGCCGACTGAGGTGCGGAGTTTCCTAGGTTTAACAGGATACTATCGAAGACTTATCCAAGATTTTTCGAAGATAGCTACTCCGTTGACTAACCTGACAAGGAAGACGGTGAAATACGTGTGGACGGAGAAATGTGAAGATAGTTTTTAAGAACTAAAGAAAAGGCTGAGTGAAGCACCTGTATTGTCTTTACCCGACGATACAAGAAATTTTGTAGTTTATTGCGATGCTTCGCATAGAGGACTTGGTTGCGTGCTCATGCAGCATGGCAAGGTCATTGCGTATGCATCACGGTAGTTGAAGGATTATGAGAATGTTTATCCTACTCATGATCTGGAACTGGACGCAATAGTGTTTTCCTTGAAGATATGGAGACAATATCTTTATGGAGAGAAATGTGAGATATACACGGACCATAAAAGTCTAAAATATATCTTCACACAAAAGGAGTTGAATATGAGACAAAAGAGATGGCTGAAGTTGATAAAGGATTATGACTATGAAATCCTGTATAACCCTGGAAAAGCCAATGTAGTGGCTGATGCCTTGAGTAGGAAGGGTCGGGAAAAGTTGTCTATGTTAACGGCTCAAATTTAGTTAATAATAGAGATGGCTAAGATGGAGTTGGAGGTAAAATTTTCGAGTGAATCGAGACAAAGATTGTTTACAACAGAGATTCAATCTACCATAGTAGAGAGAGTTAAGGAGGTGCTACTCCGAACTAAGGAGTGTGACTAGATGAAGAAGCGGTTAACCGAAGAAAAATATTTAAAGTATAGTCTTGATAATGTGGGATTATTAAGATTTGAAGGAAGAATTTGGGTTCCAATTGAGATGGAGTTAAAGGAGCAAGTGTTACAAGAAGCTCATAGTTTGAGGTACTCGATTCATCCTGGTAGTACTAAGATGTATCAAGACCTTCGACAGAGTTTTTGGTAGCCAAACATGAAGAGAGAGATAGCTAAATATGTGAGTAGGTGCTTGACTTGTCAAAAAGTTAAGGCCGAACATCAATGACCAAGTGGCTTGTTACAGTCATTGGAGATTCCGGAGTGGAAGTGGGAGAATATCACGATGGACTTTGTGGTGGGACTTCCAATTACTCAGAAGGGGTATGACGCAATTTGGATAATAGTGGACCGATTGACGAAGTCGGCTCACTTTTCGCCAATAAAGGTTAAATATAACTTAGACCAATTAGCTAAACTTTATGTTAAGGAAATCATTTCCAGACATTGAGTACCAATTTCGATTGTGTCAGATCGTGATCCATGATTCACATCGAGCTTTTGGAGGAGTCTGCAAGAATAGATGGGAACGCAACTGAAGTTGAGTACGGCTTATCATCCACAAACTGATGGACAGAGCGAGAGAACAATTCAGACGCTAGAAGATATGTTGATATCTTGCGTCACAGATTTCAAGGGTAGTTGGGATGATCGTCTACCACTAGTAGAGTTTGCGTATAACAACAGTTATCATGTTAGCATAGGCATGCCGCCTTACGAAGCTCTATACAGAAGGAAATGCAGAACACCATTGTGTAGGGATGAAGTGGGAGAACGCAGAATGTGTGACGCCCCCAAATCCGGGTATCTTCGAACCCAACATATAGTGCTAGACGGTGCTACAGTTCACACATACATTCAATTGAAATGCCTCAAAAGAACGAATATATCTTATATATATATATATATTCCAAAACAATATTCCCTTCCCAGGTTCTTTATAACCAATACATAAGTTCTTTGTCATAATATCAAATACATTACAACATTAAACATATACTATTACATAGACAGTTCAACGGTCTGCCTTAGCCTTTCCCTTATCTTTACCGGATCCTTCGGTCCGTTCGGTCTTAGCTGTATTCATATGGTTTAAGTAAGAGTGAGCATAACAAGCTCAGCAAGTACAACTGTAAGACCCCGAATTTTATGAAATAAAAGTATTCAATTTTTTTTATAATTACAATTCAGTAAATGGTTAAATTGATAAAAAGTTAAAGTAATGGGTGAAATGTGAAATTTTTTCAAAATAAACAAATGGTTATAAAATAATCATTGTTGTCGGGGAATATTCGTTTGGTCGTGGAATATTCTTTTTGTCGGAGAATATTCGTACGACGGTGCAGACATTTGTGGGCCCCATAACAAAATAACTGTCGGATGAAGATAACAATAAAAATTGAGTTTTTATAAGTAACGGCGTATTTGTTACCGTTAACACTGTTGGAATACCCGGTGGTTAAAATACAGTAATACGCGTTATTGCACAGTAGCACACGGTATTGCATAGTATTTTTGAAATTATTGATTCTTACGTAAGAAGGCATTACTCAATAATTGTTACAGCAATTACTGTTCAATATTTTATTTTATTGATTCAATAATTGCTACGTTGAAATTTTATATTATTGTTGTTCAATAATTGTCACTGCACAGTATTTTCCTTTATCAGATCAATAATTCATATTATTTGAATAATATTATTAGATAACATTATTGGTAATGTCTAGAAAGTTCTGTCTAAGGAGAGGTTTGGTCACCTAATTGCGCGCCAGTAAGGAGAAATTTTTATTGGAAAGCCCCCTCTTTCCTGGGAACGGCCTGGTTGTCATAAATGTGATTCTGTAATATTATTTGTGAATAATTAATTATTGATTCATATGATAAGGAAATATTTATTTTATGTGGATATAAATGAGGGATATATTTTTGTGGTTAAAAATGAAGGAGTTAATGTTGAGGTGTTTTATCCGTATTTTTGTCAGAACGGAGGTATTGAAAATCAAATTAGGGTTTTTAAGATATTTTACGAGGGTTATAATTTTTAATCCGACCGTTGGATCGTGGTAATATTTGGATATGTTATACATATATAAGTTGAGTATATGTTCATAAATTTTGAACCGTTAAAAATGAACGAATGATTTATTATGAATTTTACGAGATGACTGGTTCAGAAATTGTTGAATTTTCGGAGTTAATCATTTTGATGGAAAATTCTAGAATTGGTGGGCCCCACTCTTGTTGATGAAGAAATGTGCTGAGATTTTTATTCAAATGTGGTGGGTGGAAATAGTAGCAGGTAAAGCCATCAGGTTGCAGGTTAAGTCTGCTTTGGCGTGCTAACATTTTCCTATAAATAGAGGGCTAAGTTAGAATTGAAAATCACACCAGAAACATAAGCTTTCTCTATTTCTCTCTTTCTCTCTCTATATTATGAAGCATATTTTGTGAGTATTTAGATACTTTGAGAGTTGCTATTCAGTACAAGTTTCCTTCGGCTTTGCATTCCAGTTAGAAGTACTACTCTTTTGAGGTAAGGGATAGTAAGGGATTTTAAGGGTTGTTATGTTTTTCAGTTTCGTAATTTTTTTGTCCTTCAAAAATTCTGGAAAAATTTAAAATGATATTTTGATGAGTTTTATTGATTGTGTCCAAAAATGGTGATTTTTGAATGTATAGATTAGGAGTTATGAATTTTACGGAAAAAGACTATTTTAAAAGTAACCGCTTATAACTCCTTGTGGTTAACTCCAAAATTGATGAAATTTTTATTGGAGATATATCTATATAATATCAGTGTACTATGTGAATTTTAGAATTTTTGGATAAAATTATAATTTATGATAAATGTCTAAATATTCGGCTATTTTGGCCATATGAAAAATAGTAAATGAGTTTTAAAAATTCTGAGAAAAATATATGTTCGATATGGGACTATATTCTGCTAAATTCCAGAAAAGAAATATTTTTGGAACTGATTTGGTATTTTCATGAAAATAGACTAGTTATGAGTAAATGAATTAAATATGTTATGTGAAGTAAGAAAATTGGAAAATAGGATTTTATGGCTTGAGAATCCTATATGAGGTATATACATATTTTTGATGAGAGTTTTGGTTATTGGTAATGAAATCTTATGAGTTTGGCATTTTAGGATGATTAAATGCATTATTTAGTAAAGTGTAAACAATTAAAATAAATTGTTTAAAATTTAAGAAATGTTATTCTTTCAATATCATTATACCGAAATATTGGTATAAATTTTATTGTGAAATTTCTACCTTTTGGTGTCGGGGTTACTATTCATGAATTACTATTCACGAGTTACTATTCATGAGTTACTATTCAAGGATACTATTCACGACAAAAATTGGTTTCTTTTTCTGACCAAATTATCGTTGATTTATGATTATTGCTCTTTAAAATAAATGCAGTTGTTGATTATATTATTTTTATTATCATATATAATATTTTTATAACCCTGATGTTAAAATTCTCTTTCGCTTGAGTGTAAAGATGGGTAAATTATTGGTATGATCATGACTATGGGTTCTCTTTGGCCAGTAGTGCAAAGTTGAATTGTTGACTGGTATGATCATGATCATTGAATTTATAACTGAATATCTTTAGCTTAAGTGTAAAGGTGAATTGATCAACATGGTTATAATTATTGTTTATATAATTCTGAAATGATTATATATTTCTTTGAGATATTAATATATTTGGCCTATAGTGCAAATATGAACTGTTGAAGAATATATCTTTGGCCTGTAGTGCAAAGATGAATTATTGATGAATATCTTTGGCCTGTAGTGCAAAGATAAACTATTGATGAATATCTTTGGCCTGTAGTGCGAAGATGAACTGTTGTTGAATATCTTTGGCCCGTAGTGCAAAGATGGTTTGTTGATGAATATCTTTGGCTGTAGTGCGAAGATGGATTTATTAGTATGATTATGAACATGAACTGTGATTTGGTATAACCATGATGTTTGATGTTTCAGGTGATGAAAATTATCTTTGTCCTGGATGAGAAAGTGAATTTAGAACTGCAATTACGATTATGAGTTATACACGTGATTGTGGACAGAAATTGTTGATTGATGTTACAGGGATAAAACATTGTTGGTGGATTTTTAACGTGGAGAAGATAATAGACTTTATAGTCTATTTGACTCTTCTAATGGTTTGCTCGTTTCGCTGCAACTATGGTTGAAAATTTTTATCATCTACCATATGTTCTAAATCTATGATTTAATTCTGTTGAAGGCTATTGATAATTTATTTATCTTTAGTCATGATATTCTTTACTGGGCTAGTTGTGCTCACCCTTCTGTTTCACAATTTCTTTCAGGTAATAAGAGTGTAGCTGGGTCGAGCGGTGGTAACAGGGAGAATAGAACGGTGGTCATCATTTAGTAGTTATATATATTTGGTTAATCATCTAGGGTGAAGCAAACCCAATGTTGGAAGGGTATTTTGCCACTATTATACAAGATGTCTAATGACATATAACCTCGTGTCATCATAAGACATGATTGTGCTCATCCACTTGCTGAGTATATTTACGAGCACTACCTATATAATCTTGGTGTTTGTTTGAAGTATAATTCTCAATTAGAGACAATGGAGATAATGATAAGTCAAGAGAAGACTCACCATTGGGAAGAATATGATAGTAATCTTCTCATTTTTCTTTGGGGTATATTGGGTCAACTAAGGATAATTCTGTGGCCATATGATATCTATCACAACCTAGAAGCATGGTCTCCCATGTACGAAGGTTTCCTTGAGCACTTCCCAAAGATTCTAATTTCTAAAACAGTTTTTGACTATACCTTTATGTAAGGTGTCATTGTGACGTGCCATACAAGGTTGGGATGAGAGTCACAGTTGGTATATATTTGTATCCAAACTTACAGCACATATGTTGTTGTATTTTGTACGACAATTGTTGTAATAAAGTTATAGTTGTTTTCTGTACCATGTATTTGGCGACTCAGAATAGGTTGGATGGAATGGACCTGTTTTGGGGGTGTCACAGTTGGTATCAAAGCTTAGGGATATGATCTCTGGCGGAGATCGGGAAATAGAACTAGGAAGGGAGAGATGAGTAAATCCTTCGCTAGTGTGTCCTACCTAAGCTTATTTGTTGGTCAGTCATAATATTGGGATATTATGTGATATGTTAATTTGTTCAATTAACCTTTGTTTTGAAGCTGTATTCTAGAATGATATCTGAAATACAGGAGATGAGCAATGGAGAAATCTTGAGACAGGGAAGATGATATATAAAATGAAAGCAAGGTATTCTCAACTCTTCGAAATACCAGGTATGTAAATTTTGGGGACGAAATTTCATAAGGAGGGGAGATTGTAAGACCCCGAATTTTATGAAATAAAAGTATTCAATTTTTCTTATAATTACAATTCAGTAAATGGTTAAATTGATAAAAAGTTAAAGTAATGGGTGAAATGTGAAAATTTTTCAAAATAAACAAGTGGTTATAAAATAATCATTGTTGTCGGAGAATATTCGTTTGGTCGTGGAATATTCTTTTTGTCGGGGAATATTCGTACGACGGTGCAGACATTTGTGGGCCCCATAACAAAATAACTGTCGGATGAAGATAACGACAAAAATTGAGTTTTTATAAGTAACGGTGTAGTTGTTACCGTTAACACTGTTGGAATACCCGGTGGTTAAAATACAGTAATACGCGTTATTGCACAGTAGCACACGGTATTGCATAGTATTTTTGAAATTATTGATTCTTACGTAAGAAGGCATTACTCAATAATTGTTACAGTAATTACTGTTCAATATTTTATTTTATTAATTCAATAATTGCTACGTTGAAATTTTATATTATTGTTGTTCAATAATTGTCACTGCACAGTATTTTCCATTATCAGATCAATAATTCATATTATTTGAATAATATTATTAGATAACATTATTGGCAATGTCTAGAAAGTTCTATCTAAGGAGAGGTTTGGTCACCTAATTGCGCGCCAGTAAGGAGAAATTCTTATTGGAAAGCCCCCTCTTTCCTGGGAATGGCCTGGTTGTCATAAATGTGATTCTGTAATATTATTTGTGAATAATTAATTATTGATTCATATGATAAGGAAATATTTATTTTATGTGGATATAAATGAGGGATATATTTTTGTGGTTAAAAATGAAGGAGTTAATGTTGATGTGTTTTATCCGTATTTTTGTCGGAACGGAGGTATTGAAAATCAAATTAGGGTTTTTAAGATATTTTACGAGGGTTATAATTTTTAATCCGACCGTTGGATCGTGGTAATATTTGGATATGTTATACATATATAAGTTGAGTATATGTTCATAAATTTTGAACCGTTAAAAATGAACGAATGATTTATTATGAATTTTACGAGATGACTGGTTCAGAAATTGTTGAATTTTCGGAGTTAATCATTTTGATGGAAAATTCTAGAATTGGTGGGCCCCACTCTTGGTTGGTGAAGAAATGTGCTGAGATTTTTATTCAAATGTGGTGGGTGGAAATAGTAGCAGGTAAAGCCATCAGGTTGCAGGTTAAGTCTGCTTTGGCGTGCTAACATTTTCCTATAAATAGAGGGCTAAGTTAGAATTGAAAATCACACCAGAAACATAAGCTTTCTCTATTTCTCTCTTTCTCTCTCTATATTATGAAGCATATTTTGTGAGTATTTAGATACTTTGAGAGTTGCTATTCAGTGCAAGTTTCCTTCGGCTTTGCATTCCAGTCAGAAGTACTACTCTTTTGAGGTAAGGGATAGTAAGGGATTTTAAGGGTTGTTATGTTTTTCAGTTTCGTAATTTTTTTGACTTTCAAAAATTCTGGAAAAATTTAAAATGATATTTTGATGAGTTTTATTGATTGTGCCCAAAAATGGTGATTTTTGAATGTATAGATTAGGAGTTATGAATTTTACGGAAAAAGACTATTTTAAAAGTAACCGCTTATAACTCCTTGTGGTTAACTCCAAAATTGATGAAATTTTTATTGAAGGTATATCTATATAATATCAGTGTACTATGTGAATTTTAGAATTTTTGGATAAATTACAATTTATGATAAATGTCTTCTAAATATTCGGCTATTTTGGCCATATGAAAAAGAGTAAATGAGTTTTAAAAATTCTGAGAAAAATATATGTTCGATATGGGACTATATTCTGCTAAATTCCAGAAAAGAAATATTTTTGGAACTGATTTGGTATTTTTCATGAAAATAGACTAGTTATGAGTAAATGAATTAAATATGTTATGTGAAGTAAGAAAATTGGAAAATAGGATTTTATGGCTTGAGAATCCTATATGAGGTATATACATATTTTTGATGAGGGTTTTGGTTATTGTAATGAAATCTTATGAGTTTGGCATTTTAGGATGATTAAATACATTATTTAGTAAAGTGTAAACAATTAAAATAAATTGTTTATAAATTTAAGAAATGTTATTCTTTCAATATCATTATACCGAAATATTGGTATAATTTTATTGTGAAATTTCTACCTTTTGGTGTCGGGGTTACTATTCCTGAGTTACTATTCATGAGTTACTATTCATGAGTTAATATTCAAGGATACTATTCACGACAAAAATTGGTTTCTTTTTCTGACCAAATTATCGTTGATTTATGATTATTGCTCTTGAAAATAAATGCAGTTGTTGATCATATTGTTTTTGTTATCATATATAATATTTTTATAACCCTGATGTTAAAATTCTCTTTCGCTTGAGTGTAAAGATGGGTAAATTGTTGGTATGATCATCATGACTATGGGTTCTTTTGGCCAGTAGTGCAAAGTTGAATTGTTGACTGGTATGATCATGACCATTGAATTTATAACTGAATATCTTTAGCTTAAGTGTAAAGGTGAATTGATCAACATGGTTATAATTATTGTTTATATAATTCTGAAATGATTATATATTTCTTTGAGATATTAATATATTTGGCCTATAGTGCAAATATGAACTGTTAAAGAATATATCTTTGGCCTGTAGTGCAAAGATGAATTATTGATGAATATCTTTGGCCTGTAGTGCAAAGATAAACTATTGATGAATATCTTTGGCCTGTAGTGCGAAGATGAACTGTTGTTGAATATCTTTGGCCCGTAGTGCAAAGATGGTTTGTTGATGAATATCTTTGGCTGTAGTGCGAAGATGGATTTATTAGTATGATTATGAACATGAACTGTGATTTGGTATAACCATGATGTTTGATGTTTCAGGTGATGAAAATTATCTTTGTCCTGGATGAGAAAGTGAATTTAGAACTGCAATTACGATTATGAGTTATACACGTGATTGTGGACAGGAATTGTTGATTGATGTTACAGGGATAAAACATTGTTGGTGGATTTTTAACGTGGAGAAGATAATAGACTTTATAGTCTATTTGACTCTTCTAATGGTTTGCTCGTTTCGCTGCAACTATGGTTGAAAATTTTTATCATCTACCATATGTTCTAAATCTATGATTTAATTCTGTTGAAGGCTATTGATAATTTATTTATCTTTAGTCATGATATTCTTTACTGGGCTAGTTGTGCTCACCCTTCTGTTTCACAATTTCTTTCAGGTAATAAGAGTGTAGCTGGGTCGAGCGGTGGTAACAGGGAGAATAGAACGGTGGTCATCATTTAGTAGTTATATATATTTGGTTAATCATCTAGGGTGAAGCAAACCCAATGTTGGAAGGGTATTTTGCCACTATTATACAAGATGTCTAATGACATATAACCTCGTGTCATCATAAGACATGATTGTGCTCATCCACTTGCTGAGTATATTTACGAGCACTACCTATATAATCTTGGTGTTTGTTTGAAGTATAATTCTCAATTAGAGACAATGGAGATAATGATAAGTCAAGAGAAGACTCACCATTGGGAAGAATATGATAGTAATCTTCTCATTTTTCTTTGGGGTATATTGGGTCAACTAAGGATAATTCTGTGGCCATATGATATCTATCACAACCTAGAAGCATGGTCTCCCATGTACGAAGGTTTCCTTGAGCACTTCCCAAAGATTCTAATTTCTAAAACAGTTTTTGACTATACCTTTATGTAAGGTGTCATTGTGACGTGCCATACAAGGTTGGGATGAGTCACAGTTGGTATATATTTGTATCCAAACTTACAGCACATATGTTGTTGTATTTTGTACGACAATTGTTGTAATAAAGTTATAGTTGTTTTCTGTACCATGTATTTGGCGACTCAGAATAGGTTGGATGGAATGGACCTGTTTTGGGGGTGTCACAGTTGGTATCAAAGCTTAGGGATATGATCTCTGGCGGAGATCGGGAAATAGAACTAGGAAGGGAGAGATGAGTAAATCCTTCGCTAGTGTGTCCTACCTAAGCTTATTTGTTGGTCAGTCATAATATTGGGATATTATGTGATATGTTAATTTGTTCAATTAACCTTTGTTTTGAAGCTGTATTCTAGAATGATATCTGAAATACAGGAGATGAGCAATGGAGAAATCTTGAGGACAGGGAAGATGATATATAAAATGAAAGCAAGGTATTCTCAACTCTTCGAAATACCAGGTATGTAAATTTTGGGGACGAAATTTCATAAGGAGGGGAGATTGTAAGACCCCGAATTTTATGAAATAAAAGTATTCAATTTTTCTTATAATTACAATTCAGTAAATGGTTAAATTGATAAAAAGTTAAAGTAATGGGTGAAATGTGAAAATTTTTCAAAATAAACAAGTGGTTATAAAATAATCATTGTTGTCGGAGAATATTCGTTTGGTCGTGGAATATTCTTTTTGTCGGGGAATATTCGTACGACGGTGCAGACATTTGTGGGCCCCATAACAAAATAACTGTCGGATGAAGATAACGACAAAAATTGAGTTTTTATAAGTAACGGTGTAGTTGTTACCGTTAACACTGTTGGAATACCCGGTGGTTAAAATACAGTAATACGCGTTATTGCACAGTAGCACACGGTATTGCATAGTATTTTTGAAATTATTGATTCTTACGTAAGAAGGCATTACTCAATAATTGTTACAGTAATTACTGTTCAATATTTTATTTTATTAATTCAATAATTGCTACGTTGAAATTTTATATTATTGTTGTTCAATAATTGTCACTGCACAGTATTTTCCATTATCAGATCAATAATCATATTATTTGAATAATATTATTAGATAACATTATTGGCAATGTCTAGAAAGTTCTATCTAAGGAGAGGTTTGGTCACCTAATTGCGCGCCAGTAAGGAGAAATTCTTATTGGAAAGCCCCCTCTTTCCTGGGAATGGCCTGGTTGTCATAAATGTGATTCTGTAATATTATTTGTGAATAATTAATTATTGATTCATATGATAAGGAAATATTTATTTTATGTGGATATAAATGAGGGATATATTTTTGTGGTTAAAAATGAAGGAGTTAATGTTGATGTGTTTTATCCGTATTTTTGTCGGAACGGAGGTATTGAAAATCATTTAGGGTTTTAAGATATTTTACGAGGGTTATAATTTTTAATCCGACCGTTGGATCGTGGTAATATTTGGATATGTTATACATATATAAGTTGAGTATATGTTCATAAATTTTGAACCGTTAAAAATGAACGAATGATTTATTATGAATTTTACGAGATGACTGGTTCAGAAATTGTTGAATTTTCGGAGTTAATCATTTTGATGGAAAATTCTAGAATTGGTGGGCCCCACTCTTGGTTGGTGAAGAAATGTGCTGAGATTTTTATTCAAATGTGGTGGGTGAAATAGTAGCAGGTAAAGCCATCAGGTTGCAGGTTAAGTCTGCTTTGGCGTGCTAACATTTTCCTATAAATAGAGGGCTAAGTTAGAATTGAAAATCACACCAGAAACATAAGCTTTCTCTATTTCTCTCTTTCTCTCTCTATATTATGAAGCATATTTTGTGAGTATTTAGATACTTTGAGAGTTGCTATTCAGTGCAAGTTTCCTTCGGCTTTGCATTCCAGTCAGAAGTACTACTCTTTTGAGGTAAGGGATAGTAAGGGATTTTAAGGGTTGTTATGTTTTTCAGTTTCGTAATTTTTTTGACTTTCAAAAATTCTGGAAAAATTTAAAATGATATTTTGATGAGTTTTATTGATTGTGCCCAAAAATGGTGATTTTTGAATGTATAGATTAGGAGTTATGAATTTTACGGAAAAAGACTATTTTAAAAGTAACCGCTTATAACTCCTTGTGGTTAACTCCAAAATTGATGAAATTTTTATTGAAGGTATATCTATATAATATCAGTGTACTATGTGAATTTTAGAATTTTTGGATAAAATTACAATTTATGATAAATGTCTAAATATTCGGCTATTTTGGCCATATGAAAAAGAGTAAATGAGTTTTAAAAATTCTGAGAAAAATATATGTTCGATATGGGACTATATTCTGCTAAATTCCAGAAAAGAAATATTTTTGGAACTGATTTGGTATTTTTCATGAAAATAGACTAGTTATGAGTAAATGAATTAAATATGTTATGTGAAGTAAGAAAATTGGAAAATAGGATTTTATGGCTTGAGAATCCTATATGAGGTATATACATATTTTTGATGAGGGTTTTGGTTATTGGTAATGAAATCTTATGAGTTTGGCATTTTAGGATGATTAAATACATTATTTAGTAAAGTGTAAACAATTAAAATAAATTGTTTATAAATTTAAGAAATGTTATTCTTTCAATATCATTATACCGAAATATTGGTATAAATTTTATTGTGAAATTTCTACCTTTTGGTGTCGGGGTTACTATTCCTGAGTTACTATTCACGAGTTACTATTCATGAGTTACTATTCAAGGATACTATTCACGACAAAAATTGGTTTCTTTTTCTGACCAAATTATCGTTGATTTATGATTATTGCTCTTGAAAATAAATGCAGTTGTTGATCATATTGTTTTTGTTATCATATATAATATTTTTATAACCCTGATGTTAAAATTCTCTTTCGCTTGAGTGTAAAGATGGGTAAATTATTGGTATGATCATGACTATGGGTTCTCTTTGGCCAGTAGTGCAAAGTTGAATTGTTGACTGGTATGATCATGACCATTGAATTTATAACTGAATATCTTTAGCTTAAGTGTAAAGGTGAATTGATCAACATGGTTATAATTATTGTTTATATAATTCTGAAATGATTATATATTTCTTTGAGATATTAATATATTTGGCCTATAGTGCAAATATGAACTGTTAAAGAATATATCTTTGGCCTGTAGTGCAAAGATGAATTATTGATGAATATCTTTGGCCTGTAGTGCAAAGATGAACTATTGATGAATATCTTTGGCCTGTAGTGCGAAGATGAACTGTTGTTGAATATCTTTGGCCCGTAGTGCAAAGATGGTTTGTTGATGAATATCTTTGGCTGTAGTGCGAAGATGAATTTATTAGTATGATTATGAACAAGAACTGTGATTTGGTATAACCATGATGTTTGATGTTTCAGGTGATGAAAATTATCTTTGTCCTGGATGAGAAAGTGAATTTAGAACTGCAATTACGATTATGAGTTATACACGTGATTGTGGACAGGAATTGTTGATTGATGTTACAGGGATAAAACATTGTTGGTGGATTTTTAACGTGGAGAAGATAATAGACTTTATAGTCTATTTGACTCTTCTAATGGTTTGCTCGTTTCGCTGCAACTATGGTTGAAAATTTTTACCATCTACCATATGTTCTAAATCTATGATTTAATTCTGTTGAAGGCTATTGATAATTTATTTATCTTTAATCATGATATTCTTTACTGGGCTAGTTGTGCTCACCCTTCTGTTTCACAATTCCTTTCAGGTAATAAGAGTGTAGCTGGGTCGAGCGGTGGTAATAGGGGAATAGAACGGTGGTCATCATTTAGTAGTTATATATATTTGGTTAATCATCTAGGGTGAAGCAAACCCAACGTTGGAAGGGTATTTTGCCACTATCATGCAAGATGTCTAATGACATACAACCTCGTGTCATCATAAGACAGGATTGTGCTCATCCACTTGCTGAGTATATTTACGAGCACTACCTATATAATCTTGGTGTTTGTTTGAAGTATAATTCTTAATTAGAGACAATGGAGATAATGATAAGTCAAGAGAAGACTCACCATTGGGAAGAATATGATAGTAATCTTCTCATTTTTCTTTGGGGTATATTGGCTCAACTAAGGATAATTCTGTGGCCATATGATATATATCACAACCTAGAAGCATGGCCTTCCATGTACAAAGGTTTCCTTGAGCACTTCCGAAAGATTCTAATTTCTAAAATAGTTTTTGACTATACCTTTATGTAAGGTGTTATTGTGACGTGTCATACAAGATTGGGATGAGAGTCACAATTGGTATATATTTGTATCCAAACTTACAACACATATGTTGTTGTATTTTGTACGACAATTGTTGTAATAAAGTTGTAGTTGTTTTCTGTACCATGTATTTGGTGACTCAGAATAGGTTGGATGGAATGGACCTGTTTTGGGGGTGTCACAACAACAATTTCATTTGAACGACATGCTTGAAACATAGGAATCGTATACCTTCAATAGCTGAACAATAGTTATGAAGTACTATCGATAATTCAAAATAGCACTTCTTCTCCTTCAAAACGTTTTAGAATGACAATATTCAGTAAAACATCAATTCCGATCCAAGACCATGAGCATTTCATACTTTCTTTGAAAAGGAAAATCCGACACTAAGTCTGTAAGTCCGGCATATCTTACGAGTACGTCTAGGTGATCAGCCTATAGTACTCTATGTTGATTAACACTACATTCTTTAAACGTATGTACGTTTAAGTTGTGGCAACCTCACGTGCCTGTCGTTTGACGGCAAAACATTTTAGCATACTCATTCTTCATTTGAAAACCACACTAACATAGTTTGGTAAAACATTGACAATACTTCAATAGATTATAAGAAATCTAACATATCGTAAGTCTAGCCGAAAGAATTGGCTTTGACTTCATCATACATAAATTCATGCGTAAGAATACATGAATCACAAAGCTTGTCCAGATTGAACTGAAACAAGGGTTAGAAAACTTGCCTTCAGCATTTGCTACTGTTATTACACGTGCACTTTAAGTCTTTAAGGTCTCTACAGTAGATGATCACATAACATAATACATTAGGTCATGAATGAACATACATGGTTCCTAATGAATCTTACCCTTCTTCTCAATCTAATCATGACTTAGATTGTTTATTATTGGTTCTGGCTTATCATAATACATTGCTCTGACATTTAATTAATCTGTCGTCGACCTTCAGTTGTATTACTTAAGGTCTTTAACATCAATTAAGAATGTTACTTCATATTCCTTAAGGTTGTACTAACTCTCTGCCTTTCTTTTCATCTTCATAACCATTCATTTCTATGCAAACCCTAAGGCTGGCGCTGCGGCGCCAGCTTCCCTTACTTAATCCGCGCTGCTGCGCCAAACTTCAGTGACTTTCGGACTCGGCGCTGCGACGCGAATCCTAGCGTTACGGGACGCGCTGCGGCGTGAAACTCCAGTGGTTTATGGCCTTTTCGGCGCTGCGGCGCCACCTATTTGGCCTTGGGCTAGCACTGCGACGCCAGCTCTGTGCATATGAAAATATTTACAGACTTTTCTTTTGTGAGATTCCCGGGCTCATAACTTCTTCGTTATAAGTCTGAATTGGCTCGTTCAAAAGCCGTTAGTTCACAAATCACATACTCTACGTGTTCATGCAAGAATTTTATAATTTCGACTTCGTTAACTAAAAATTCACCTACTAGTTCATTTAAACGAAAATGATAAACGTTCGTGAACGTTCAACGCTCGTTTCTTCGTTCTAAGTCGAAATTCGGTCGTTTTCGAGTCCGCAACTCTATAATGCCAAATAAGACTTGTTCCCATCGAAAACCAACGTTTCTGAGCTTAAAATCAAAATTTGACTTCTATTTCGCAAATTCGACGATTATCGTCCAATCGCGTGAATTCCGGTATAACTTCGTTACTATCCATCATATTGACATGTTAACCTACTCATTTCATTAACTTACTTTCAAGATAAGTTATTACTTGTTGTTCATGAGCTTATAACTTATCAAAGAATAAATTACATATAATTTCATTTCTCATGACATATAATGATTTATGTCTTCTAACCATCATTCTTACATCTCATTATCATACAACTTCATTCATGTAAGCATTTGACAAGTTCATATAAGTTCTTCCTTAGTTCATAGCTTATCTATGAACGAAGTGCTTATTCCCGGCTTATAAAGACTTAAGTCCTATGATTATCCAATTCCTTTACTTCTTAACATACATGTACCATCATTCATCCCTTCTCTATCAAGCTACTATGGAAGGGTTGGAAGTTTATGACATAAAAGGCTTACCCTTGATGATCAAGATTTTCTTCTTCTTGAAAGTCTAACTTAAACTTGCTTATTCTCTCTACCAAATAAGTTGTCTTAGGTTGGATGCAATATAACAAACAACTAATGAACAATCTAGCTCTCTATTTATAGGAATTGCTAGATTAGGGTATTAGTCATTTAGGCCAATCCCACCTCCTTACTATTCATTACCTAGCTATTAAGTAAACTTGCTCCCTACTTCTTTTGCTTGGTCATTACACCATTTACTTGGTCACCACATAAAGTTCTTGGTCACCAAGATCACTGTAACAATCCAAATTTTTAATTAATATTTAAATATTTATTGAATTATATAAATATTTAATGAATGTGTTTATCGTTGAATAAGTATTTGTTTAATTGATTTGATGTGATTTGATTATTTATTTGTTTAATAAATAATTAATGAGTTAAGGAAAGTAATTATTTTGAGATAGTAATCTAATTTAATTTAATAATTAAGTTAGAGAGTTTATAATGATTAAATAAATTATTATATTATGCAATAAATTATTATTAGAATTAATTAATTAAGTATGAAAACTTAATTAATTAAAAGTGTGACAAATAGCTATATTATAAGTGGTTATTAAAATAAATTAAAGTAGTTTTAATTTATTTTACCAAACAAGGCTTAAATATATTAAGTCTTTAATTTAAATAATTTTGCCAAACAAAGCCCTATGACTTTTAATTTTTAAATTTGATTTATTAGTAATATAAATTAAAATTAAACAATATATAAATAATATATAATATATTTGATAACTGATAGTTTAATAGGGTCATTAGTATATGGCAGTTTCGTACGTTGGGTTTTAGACGTGCGTTTGTTTAGTTACGTATAATCTATTTGGCTAAAGCCTAAGTAAGAAAAGGGAAGAAAGGTTGTCTGAGAAAAAGTTCAAAGAGAGTTTGAGAGAGAAAGGGTTGTGATTCCCAAAACAAGTTTTGAGTTCGTCAAAGCTATTTGATTAAATAGTGTTGTCTAAACAAATTAAAGGTATGTTTTATACTCTTAACATATATGATTTATAGTATAATTCCTTAGTCTCTGTGTTCTTGAAATTCATTCACTGTGTGTAAGGTTTTTACAAAAAGTGTTTGTAAACCATGTTTTAGAATTGGTTATGATGTTACATGTATTTGTAAAGATAATTGTTATAACTAGCATATATATATATATATATATATATATATATATATATATATATATATATGACTGTATGCTAATTACGATCAAAAAGAAAGAAAAGAGTTTTTACAGTAAAAACATATGAGTATGAACATGTTTTGTAGGATAACAAAATTAGTATGTGATTGTATGCTAATTATGAAATTGAACGTTGAGTATATTGATTTGTTATGAAATTCAGAGAATCGTAGTCTCAAGGAATCAAATTAGTTTATAAATTTTGGTTACCATGTTCACTGTGTTTATCAAACATCGATAATGGAGTTTTGGTTTTTAAAACAATGCGTACAATGAATTAAGTTTTCTGTGATTGTTGTTTAGTGGTTTAAATTAGTATATGCATGTTGGGTAATGTGTATATGGGTTATTTTTATAAGTTTGACATCTTAATTTAGATGTTAGAAGTAGTAATTAGTCCAGAATTCAGCTATTCTTTTCTTCGTGGTTGGGTTCTGCAAGTTTCGGCGCCCCAGCGCCAAAATTTGAGCCCTAGCGCCAAAAATCGCGCCCCGGCGCCAAAATTCGTGCCCCAGCGCTGAAATTCACGCCCCAGCGCCAATCTCGCACAGCGGTGCCACTGGTTAGCCTAGTTCTCGCGCCGCGGCGCGGGGACAGAAGTTTGAGTCGGACAGTTTTGGCCTCCTGTAGTAAAATGGCCATAACGTTCTCATACGAACTCCGATTGAGGTAATTCAAGATGATCCGGAACGAGGTCGAATAGACCTACAACTTTCGTTCCAAAAGGTTTTCAATTCGAGGTCTGTAACAGTAGTCAAAATGGTCATCTTCAGGACTGTTATGTTTTCGGGGGCAATCGGAGGGCGTCGGGCATGCATGTGTAGTGCTCCTGACCATAAAAGATGATGTTCTAAGTTATAAAACTTGAATGTTAGTAAATATAATGATGCTTAACATTAATAAATGATGTATTAGATAAGTTATTGAAGCATAGTAAGCATACACAAAAGATGCAAATCGGGCGTGTGACAATTGAACGTCGAAACGTCGTGCCAAGTGTTAATGAACTTAAAAAGTGTTTCAATTCAATTGAAATGAATATTATAAGATATGGAATGGGTTTAATATAAAACTAATAAGTAGTCCTAGCAAGACTTAAGCACTTGAATGAACTTCGAGTTTGACTAAGAAGAAATATAGTGAGTTATAAGTCGAAAAGTTAGCACAATCTAATTGAACATTGTTTGCTAATTAATAGGAAAGAGTATGAGACGTGGAGTAGAGTTTACATTACAATTACTATGTGTTGTTATGTGACTAATAGTTGATGTGTTTGGTTATATAATTGTGTAGGGCACGTGAAGTGTAGATAACTGTAAGCTGTTAAACTGTTATTGGTAAACAACGATCAAGACAAGTCTTTCGGTTCCTATTTTCTACGTGGACTTGATGAACTATTTTAAATTACATGATATGTTATGCATGTTAAAATCATGAAATGTTAAAGTCAATATATGACTGCTTTGTTTTGGCTAAGTAATGATGATTGAGTAAGGAACTCAATCTTTATATTTGATATGTGAATTAAAAACATGTATGCCATGTTACTTTAATGAGATGTATATCAAGCATGTTATTATGTGCTATGTGATGCATGAAAACTGTTAGACTTTGCTGGGCTATCGAGCTCACTCTTGCAAATAATCACTTTTGCAGGTCAAGATTTTAAGGTAAAGATATGTGCTAAGTGAGTTATAGAGATCTATATTCACGAAGATTACTTATGATTTATGAGAAATGTATTTCATATTTTGAATGTAACATATTGTTGAATTGTAAGTTGAGCTATCCAATGTATAATGATATTTAGTTGTGATGTAAGACTTTGTATAGCCATTTTGTTGTAACGATTCATAATATAAGATTGAATCAAAGAGATGTAATGTAAATGTTGCGATTAAGGGCAAGAAAGAAGGAAATGTATAAACGTTTTAAATATTCCGCAATTTTATTAAGTTTTTAATATCGAATACTGATGTAAAATTTGATATTTAATGTATGGTTAACGACCGAAGTTGAGATTTAAATTTTATGGATTTTGGGGTCGTTACAAGTTGGTATCAAAGCCGATAGGTTAGAAACCTTAGGTAAGAGTACCTTAGGCTATAACCTTAGAGATGAGAGGTGAAGATAATGAACGAATAAGCTCAAATAGAGTTTGAACAATAAGAAGTAATTTAAGAAATTTATAAAGAAGGGATTAAAACTTGCGTGAAATGATTCAAAGAAGAATCTCGCAGAGTTATAAGGAATATGAATGTGGGATTACCCAACTCCAATAATAAGGATGAAAGGTGATAATGAATAGACAGTGTCTATAAAAAGAGAATGATAAAGAAGTAAGAAGTTAAGAATAGAGAGTTATATTTAAGTATGGTGCAATTGTACTCTTTAATAGTTGATGTATGGTATCTGGGCTAAACGATTCCTTCATAGAGCGGAGGTATATACGAACTAGTAACTCGGAACCTAGTTTGTTGGTTGTTTGTGGGAAACCACTCAGCGTACCATATTAAAACTGTTAGAGACTCGATGTGTACCAAGTTTAGTAAATGGATACGTATGATGAAAGTGTAGACCTTAAATGGAATGTTGAGCAATGTAAATGAAGTTAAAAATTCTTAAAGGAAGAATTGTTATATAAACAAGAAGATTCAAAGAAGAATCTAAGAGATATAAAGATAAGAAATGGGAGTTTCCTAACTCCAAAAGCCAAGATAACGAATAATGTCGTAAATGATGAAAAAGAGAAAGAAAGAGGATCGTAAAATAAAACGATCATGAGTTAAGAAAAGAATTTTAAGATAGATGATTATAGAATAAGATCACGACGTGATCAGTTTAAGTTATAAAAGAAAGATGGTCTATAATGTTTGAATGATTATAGCTTAAATGCTATGAAGATGGTGTACTATGATATAGTACGAGATAACTCATGAGGAGTTATAGATGATGTGATACGAGAAATTCGTACCGAGCAAAGAGAAAGTTAAGAGCAAGATAGAGTTAGGTGGGGTTTCAATTGAGGACTCCTGTGATGGCTGAGTTGTACAAATCTTTGTATGGGCGAGGGTTTTGTGCTTGCACTCAGTTTATCACATTGATAATCATTGGAATGTTTGTGTCGCGCTATTTGCTATATGCCTGTTGAGAAGGTGATTCTTTTCTCATGTGTATAACAGATAGGTAGAGTATAGTTAGAGAATATTATAAGGTTAAGTGCGAGTTCTTAAAAGTCATACTTATGGTAGGTTCGTGACTCATAATTATATGATATGTTTTGAACCCCTCAGCGAATGGATGCCTATGGTCTGACTAGGATAAGTTCTTAAACTCATATGATTGTGGCAAGTTCCTAAACTCATAACGTGTGGTAAGTTTGACGAACTGGGTGTAATTAAGTGTGAATGGAGTATTGAGGATGATAGGAATAGATAGACCTATTAAGCAATGGATCATTATAGAAAGTGGAGTTGATGGTGGAAGCATAGGTACTCTAAATCTACTAGCCATGCTAGACTTTCGAAATTTATTGACTTCGTGCTGATGTTTACACTTCTATTTTCTTGAAAATCATTGGATCAAATGATGGAACCAATGAGTTTTAACAACAATAATGTTATTCGTATGTCTATGCTAATTGCTTCGGCTAGACAAAAATGATTTGCAATATATCAAAATATATTTTATATCATTAATGCATCATGTAACCTGATGCAAAGATGACAAAAACGATGAAGTCATCAATGCAGTATTACCTAGTGTTGGATGTGATCTAAGGATCGTCAGCCCACTATGGTATGATGTAGTATGATAAAATCATCAAATGACGGAATCCTCAACGGACTGTAAATACAGTGCGGTATCATGACGTCATAAAAAGATTTTTAAGATTTCTTTAAGATATGAGAATACATATGTATGTATGTATATGTATATTTCGATTGATGTCCGAATTATTATAGATGTCTATGCTATTTGATTCAGATAGACAATTATTGAACGATGTTCATGAAATTCAAGAGTTTCTTGAGAAGTTATGCCAAACTAAATTGTTTTAGTGCTGATTCAGATGTTGAAAAGCTGAGATGAACAACCCTATTATTTAAGGGTTGCACCTAGTTTTATACTTTGTGCTTAAATGTTTGTGCACAATATATTGTACGAAGGGCTAATCACCCTAAGTACGAGGAGTCCCTATAGTCTTATGACTGTTAAAGTTTAAGTTGAAATATTACTTATAACTATGGACATACGCATAGCGTTTAAATGTTTGTGCACAATACATCGTACTAAGGGCTTAACACCCTAAGTACGGGGGTCCTTATAGTCTTATGACTGTTAAAGTTAAAGTTGAAAGATTACTTACAACTGTGGACATAGTTCGTGGTCTTATGACCCTCAACATGGTTTGGAATCTTTTAAATTCCTGTTATTCATATCGCTTCCCAATTATTGAGCAATTGTGGAAGATTCTTGATATTCTAAAAGGTGAATGTGGTAAGAATGATATTCCTTAGAAAGAAGTGAGTCGTAGAATACGATACTGAATGATGAATGTGTTGATTAAGTGAGAAAAGAGATTTTGAAGTGAGAAGTAGATGAGTTATGAAAGAATAACGTGAAACTTTTAATAGAAAAAAATTAATAATTGTAGAATGATCTTTGTGGAAAGAACGTTGTTATAGAAACCAATGAATGAATGAAGTAGTGACGTAAAAATCTACCTTGATAGATTGAATGAATAAAGATTAATAAATAAAATTTCGAGGACGAAATTCTTATAAGAAAGGGTGAACGTAATATCCCGAGTGTTGATGATAACGATCCTTAGAAAAGGAAATGAATGGGTTAAAAGATGTATAATACTCAGAATATAATTGAGTTCAAGTGAAAGTTATGAAATGAAACTTAGAATTTGTTAAAGTAATGAATGTAGTAGGAAATATGAAACCTATATTTAGATAAAATGATGAAAGATTACTCTAAGTTATTTGTTTAATTCATGTCTTCGATTCTGGGGACAGAATCTTTGTAAGTAGGAAAGATTATAACGAATGAGTGGTTTGAGTTGTGATTTCGAGGACAGAATCCTTATAAGGAGGGAATGATGTAACAATCCAGATTTTTAATTAATATTTAAATATTTATTGAATTATATAAATATTTAATGGATGTGTTTATCGTTGAATAAGTATTTGTTTAATTGATTTGATGTGATTTGATTATTTATTTGTTTAATAAATAATTAATGAGTTAAGTAAAGTAATTATTTTGAGATAGTAATCTAATTTAATTTAATAATTAAGTTAGAGAGTTTATAATGATTTAATAAATTATTATATTATGCAATAAATATTATTAGAATTAATTAATTAAGTATGAAAATTTAATTAATTAGAAGTGTGACAAATATCTATATTATAAGTGGTTATTAAAATAAATTAAAGTAGTTTTAATTTATTTTACCAAACAAGGCTTAAATATATTAAGTCTTTAATTTTAAAAAATTTTGCCAAACAAAGCCCTATGGCTTTTGTTTTTTAAATTTGATTTATTAGTAATATAAATTAAAATTAAAAAATATATAAATAATATATAATATATTTGATAACTGATAGTTTAATAGGGTCATTAGTATATGACAGTTTCGTACGTTGAGTTTTAGACGCACGTTTGTTTAGTTACGTATAATCTATTTGGCTAAAGCCTAAGTAAGAAAAGGGAAGAAAGGTTGTCTGAGAAAAAGTTCAGAGAGAGTTTGAGAGAGAAAGGGTTGTGATTCCCAAAACAAGTTCTGAGTTCGTCAAAGCTATTTGATTAAATAGTGTTGTCTAAACAAATTAAAGGTATGTTTTATACTCTTAACATATATGATTTATAGTATAATTCCTTAGTCTCTGTGTTCTTGAAATCCATTCACTGTGTATAAGGTTTTTACAAAAAGTGTTTGTAAACCATGTTTTAGAATTGGTTATGATGTTACAAGTATTTGTAAAGATAATTATTATAACTAGCATGCATATATATATATATATATATAATATATATATATATATATATATATATATATATATATATATATATATGACTGTATGCTAATTACGATCAAAAAGAAAGAAAAGAGTTTTTACAGTAAAAACATATGAGTATGAACATGTTTTGTAGGATAACAAAATTAGTATGTGATTGTATGCTAATTATGAAATTGAACGTTGAGTATATTGATTTGTTATGAAATTCAGAGAATTGTAGTCTCAAGGAATCAAATTAGTTTATAAATTTTGGTTACCATGTTCACTGTGTTTATCAAACATCGATAATGGAGTTTTGGTTTTTAAAACAATGCGTACAATGAATTAAGTTTTCTGTGATTGTTGTTTAGTGGTTTAAATTAGTATATGCATGTTGGGTAATGTGTATATGAGTTATTTTTATAAGTTTCACATCTTAATTTAGATGTTAGAAGTAGTAATTAGTCAAGAATTCAGCTATTCTATTCTTCGTGGTTTGGTTCTGTAAGTTTCGGCGCCCCAGCGCCAAAATTTGGGCTCCAGCGCGAAAAATCGCGCCCCGGCGCCAAAATTCGCGCCCCAGCTCCAGAAGTTCGCGTTCCAGCGCTGAAATTCGCACCCCAGTGCCAATCTCTCACTGCGGCGCCACTGGTTAGCCTAGTTCTCGCGCCGCGGCGGGGGACAGAAGTCTGAGTCAGACTGTTTTGGCCTCCTGTAGTAAAATGGACATAACGTTCTCATACGAACTCCGATTGAGGTAATTCAAGATGATCCGAAACGAGGATGAATATACCTACAACTTTCGTGCCAAAAGGTTTTCAATTCGAAGCCTGTAACAGTAGTCAAAATGGTCATCTTTAGGACTATTATGTTTTCGGGGGCAATCGGAGGGCGTCGGGCATGCACATATGCATGTGTAGTGCTCCTGACCATAAAAGATGATGTTCTAATTTATAAAACTTGAATGTTAGTAAATATAATGATGCTTAAAATTATTAAATGATGTATTAGATAAGTTATTGAAGCATAGTAAGCATACACAAAAGATGCAAATCGGGCGTGTGACGATTGAACGTCGAAACGTCGTGCCAAGTGTTAATGAAATTAAAAAGTGTTTCAATTCAATTGAAATGAATATTATAAGATATGGAATGGGTTTAATATAAAACTAATAAGTAGTCCTAGCAAGACTTAAGCACTTGAATGAACTTCGAGTTTGACTAAGAAGAAATATAGTGAGTTATAAGTCGAAAAGTTAGCACAATCTAATTGAACATTGTTTGCTAATTAATAGGAAAGAGTATGAGACGTGGAGTAGAGTTTACATTACAATTACTATGTGTTGTTATGTGACTAATAGTTGATGTGTTTGGTTATATAATTGTGTAGGGCACGTGAAGTGCAGATAACTGTAAGCTGTTAAACTGTTATTGGTAAACAACGATCAAGACAAGTCTTTCGGTTCCTATTTTCTACGTGGACTTGATGAACTGTTTTAAATTACATGATATGTTATGCATGTTGAAATCATGAAATGTTAAAGTCAATATATGACTGCTTTGTTTTGGCTAAGTAATGATGATTGAGTAAGGAACTTAATCTTTATATTTGATATGTGAATTAAAAGCATGTATGCCATGTTACTTTAATGAAATGTATATCGAGCATGTTATTATGTGCTATGTGATGCATGAAAACTGTTAGACTTTGCTGGGCTGTCGAGCTCACTCTTGCAAATAACCACTTTTGCAAGTCAAGATTTTAAGGTAAAGATATGTGCTAAGTGAGTTATAGAGATCTATATTCACGAAGATTACTTATGATTTACGAGAAATGTATTTCATATTTTGAACGTAACATATTGTTGAATTGTAAGTTGAGCTATCCAATGTATATGGATATTTAGTTGTGATGTAAGACTTTGTATAGTCATTTTGTTGTAACGATTCATGATATAAGATTGAATCAAAGAGATGTAATGTAAAGGTTGCGATTCAGGGCAAGAAAGAAGGAAATGTATAAACGTTTTAAATATTCCGCAATTTTATTAAGTTTTTAATATCGAATAATGATGTAAAATTTGATATTTAATATATGGTTAACGACCGAAGTTGAGATTTAAATTGTATGGATTTTGGGGTCGTTACAATCACCCATGGGTTGCCCCATGGATCATGCTACCCATTGGTTCTTAATTTGGGCTTTAATCCAATTAGCTTAGCTTTTTCTTTTGGGCTTGTATTAATCCATGTTGGGCTTTACATTAACAACCACTTGGGCTCTAACATTACTCACACATGGGCTTGCACATTAACTTCTATTGGACTTAACAAATTGCTACACAATCCTACAAATCCATTACATTTGGCTTAAAACCTTAGAACGTATACTATACGTATAATTCTCGTATTCTCACTCGTATACTCATTCAACATATATGACGTACCAACATTCATACATACTCGTATAATACATCGTATTATACTCGTATTCACTACCTCAGATAATACTTACGTTTTACACGATCATTGCTTTATTAGTTAACGCTTTACTTTCTCTAACGTTCTCAAATTAAGTCCGCATGCGAAAAATTACGTTTTTCTATACTTGAATTATTATTACATAATCCATCTCACCTCGATATTCTATCGTTACGTATTTCTCAGAAGTTCAAAAATAATTCCCGAGCAGAAATTGATGAATAGAGTTTTTCGGAAAAGTTCTCGGAAAGCTTTTATTTTCGTCTTGGAAATTCAAACACTTTAATTCCTTCACGTAGTTAAAATACTACGACTTTCCAACGTTTCTAGGTTATAGAACGACATTCATATTACTAACACATAATAATAACAAATAATATAATTTTATTCATTATTTAATTAAATAAAATTATTTTACAATGGATCCGAATTTCTCTATCGTTACATTCTTCCCCCTTATAAAGATTATGTCCCCAGAATCTTGTCTCACATTACACAAACAATTGAGGGTAATCCTTCCTTATCTTTTCTTCCAATTCCCACGTTGCTTCTTCGGCATCGTGGTTCTTCCATAACACCTTCACGGAAGGTATAACTTTGTTCCGTAGAACTTGCTCTATTCTATCGATGATTTGAATCGGCAACTCTTAGTACGTTAAGTCCTTCTTGTTATGAATAAGCTCATACTTTAGTACGTGCTTATAATCCGGATTAAAAGGACGTAACATCGATACGTGAAACACGTTATGTATTCGTTCTAGGTCTAGAGGTAATGCTACCATATAAGCTACCTCACCTACCCGTTTTAACACTTCAAAAGGTCCTATAAACCTTGGACTTAACTTCCCCTTCTTTCCAAAGCATATCTTTTCTTTCCAGGGAGATACCTTTGGAAATACATATGAGCCTACCTCAACCTCCCTATTTTCTCGATGCGAGTCCGTATACTTCTTCTGTCTGTCTTGAGCTTCTATGAGACGCATCCTTATCAACTTTACTACTTCCGCTGTTTGCTGTACCAATTCTGGTCCAAGCATTCGGTGTTCTCCCACTTCGTCCCAACACAACGGTGTTCTGCACTTTCTTCCATATAAAGCTTCGTAAGGCGGCATACCTATGCTTGCATGATAACTGTTGTTATAAGTAAACTCTACTAATGGTAGATGATCATCTCAACTACCCTTGAAATCCATGATGCACGATCTTAACATATCTTCTAACATCTGAATTGTCCTCTCGCTCTGTCCATCGGTTTGTGGATGATAAGCCGTACTCAACTTCAACTGCGTTCCCAACTGATCTTGCAGACTGCTCCAAAAGTTCGATGTGAATCGTGGGTCATGATCTAACACAATCGAAACTGGTACTGTAACGACCCCAAAATTCATACAATTTAATTCTCAACTTTGGTCGTTAATAACACATCTACCTTCTGATTTTACATCATTATTCGATGCTAAACATTATAAAATACGGAATAATTTAAACTTTTATGTCTTCTTCCTTTAATTCCCTGAATCAAAACCTTTATCATCTACATGTCTTTGAATCAATCTTATTTTATGATTCGCTTTATCACTGTTATTATATAAAATTTTATATTTCAATCCGATAACCTTTACATATCAGACAACTCTAACTTTAGCTTTACAACTCAACATAAAACTGTACATCATAAAACATTTAGTACATCTCATGAATCTTAATCATGGTATAAAGAAATAACAACTTTAGTTAAAATATTAATCTCCGTGTATTATTTCTGATCCACGTCATTCAAGTAGCACATAGCGTTACCTTTAATCCTTAACCTGCAAAAATGATTATTTGCAAGGTTGAGCTTGACAGCCTAGCAAAGTCTAACAGTTTTCATGCATCACGTAGCACATAATAACATGCTCAACATATATCTCATAAACATTGGACTAACATAACATACATGCTACAGTTCATATAACAAGTATAAAGATTGAGTTCCTTACTCAATCAGCATGCTTTACTCAATCAACGCAGTCATAAGTTGACTTTAACATTTCATACATTCAACATACATATAACACATCATGCACTTTGTAATAAAGATTTAAAACAACTAATCACCAAGTTCACATAGCAAATAGGAACTGAAAGACTTACCTTTACCGACGTTTTACCAACACGCTAATACTTCGCGTGCTTACATAACCTACACTGTATGTGAGATTGATAATAAATAAAATCAATACTCAATCTCATGGTCAAATTTATTCTAAGACCTTACTTTATCTTATTATCCTTTATAATGTCTTTATAGACATCTAACTATTTTATATGCAACTCGGTTTTATTTTCATTTTCATCACCACACATGCTAGACTATCGCACTTGTAGTTTAATGTGCGTATATCACACCATTTTATTATACCACTTTGGTTTCAAAAATGCATATTCAACACATTGTTTACATGCTTAATTTTCCTTAAAAAATCAAAAATTGCCCTTTTCGATTCCTTTCCATTATTATTCTTGTATTATTATCTTTTCATACTCAGATATCCAATATTAGCCATTAGTTAGACACTTTGTATACCAAAGTTTAGAAACACTATTACTCTTAGGCATTTTATCGAGCACGTTATGTGCACACATTAACTTATCTCAACTCTTGATCTTAAATGGTTAATTATGCATAAAATATGATAACACATATCTATACTCATTACATATGTCAAAACATATATTTAATCATCAAAATATACCATCACCCAAAATCTTAATTCAAACAGAATTATAAAACTCATCTTCACAATTTTTTTAACAAAACGTTGTTTTCGTTTTTAATGTAACTCCTTCGTTACATGTCCATTTTTGTTCCTTCTTATATAGAATTAACCCTTACTCAGTGTACTACAACCTCATTTAGGCCTTAAAGTCAGACCCTTATCCATTTAAACTAGATTCTGCAATTCATCAACTAGTCTAGAAAATTTCATTTTCTGGACATCCTTACTAAACAATTTATTTTGGACATGATCCGGTCCATAAAATGGCTCAATCTCTCAAGTTTGGCTAGTAAACTTCCATATCTACAACTTTTCAGTTTAAAGTTTCTCCAGATTCAAAATACACGAATTTATATGAATTGTTCA
Source organism: Panax notoginseng (assembly GCA_016801055.1). Taxonomy (NCBI): domain Eukaryota; kingdom Viridiplantae; phylum Streptophyta; class Magnoliopsida; order Apiales; family Araliaceae; genus Panax; species Panax notoginseng. Next base: position 87,338,526 of record CM029021.1, on the reverse strand, counting down.
AAGTCAGAAACCGTAACAGTTTTGATTTTCTGGGCAGATTATTTTCCCTTCGTACCAGCCTTACTAAAACAGACATTGCAAGAAATCTACAAAGAGTTTTCATGTGATTCCACTTTCAGAATATAGCTTACTTCCATATCTTCGATTTTATATAAAGCTCACTTTCTAACTCATTATACCCAAAGCGGTATGAATTTCACAAGATCTGTCCACAATTACTCAAAACCTACGAATTTTGTTCTTCAAATTTTCTTTCCATTTCATTTTCTTTCTTGAATCCTCTTGTTTGATTCTTGATAATCCAAGATTAAACCAATACAAACAAGATTAAGCATGATCTACTACCCTAGAACATAAATCTACCCAAAAAAATTAAAGATTAAATAAAGGTTTAGAAGTTACCTTCTTCTAGTTTTTTTTTCTTCTAGCTCATCTCAATTCCTCTATTTCTCTCTATCTCTCTCAATTTCTCTATTTCTCTCTTCCACCAAGACTCTTGTTATAAAAAAAACTCTAGGATTTCTTCTTGTGTAACTCCTCATTTGGGTAATAGTTATGTTAATAATTAATATAATAGTAACCCCCGCTAATAACATAAAGCTTATGTTACAAAACTCTTACATGCACGACCAATATCACATTAAGTCATCTTAGTAGCATAACGTCACTTTTCCATCATTAGCTAAGCAATCCAATGGTTAGGCTATTCATTATAAACTATTATTACTTTACTATGACATATAACATATTTCTAATGTCACACTTAAATAATTTAAAATTATTTTATTAGTACAATCAATTAAACTTTAATAATAAAATGCACATCAATTATAAAATTATCTATCAAATTATAACGCTTAATTAAATTAAGCCATAACAACCAACATCAAATATTTATTATTCAATAAATAAATCAACTAAAATATTTATCTAACTCAAATAAATATTTTAATTAATTATAAAAATCACATTCGTTACAGTTTCTCCTCCTTATTAGGATTCCGTCCTCGGAATCACCGAAATCTCCCTTACCTAGTTTTTATCTTGTCTCTTTTAGAAGTCTATTGTAGAACAACTTCAACGCATTACCTTAACATAGGTTCTATATTTTATGTTCCTCTCAACAATTCTTTAAAGTTTTTATTTCATAACATTTACTTAGACTTAACTATATTCCAAGTATTATACATTCTTTAACTCATCCATTATCTTTTATTCAACTTATAAACACTCGGGATATCACAGGTACTCCATGTCTGGAAATAACTTCCTTAACATAAAGTTTAGGTAACTGGTCTAAGTTATACTTAACCCTAATTGGCAAAAAATGAGCCGACTTCGTTAACCGGTCCACTATTACCCAAATCACATCATACCCCTTCTGAGTAATCGGAAGTCCCACCACAAAGTCCATCGTGATATGCTCCCACTTCCACTCCGGAATCTCAAATGACTATAACAAGCTACTTGGTCGTTGATGTTCGGCCTTAACTTTCTGACAAGTTAAGCACCTACTCACATTCTCGGCTATCTCTCTTTTCATATTCGCCCACCAAAAACTCTATCAAAGGTCTTGATACATCTTAGTACTACCAGGATGAATCGAGTACCGCGAACTATGAGCCTCTTGTAATACCTGCTCCTTTAATTCTGTCTCATTCGGAATCCAAATTCTTCCTTCAAATCTTAATAATCCCTCATTATCAAGACTGTACTTTAAATCTTTTTCATTGGTTAACCGTTTCTTCATCTGGTCACACTCATCAGTTTTGAGCTGCACCTTCTTGACTCTCTCTACAATGGTAGATTGATTCATTGTCGCAAATAGTCTCTGTCCCAACTCACTTGGGAACTTCACCTCTATCTCCATCCTAGCCATCTCTGTTATTAACTCAGTTTGAGTCGTTAACATAGACAACTTTTCCCAACCCTTCCTACTTAAGGCATCGACAACTACATTGGCTTTTCCAAGGTGATACAGAATTTCACAATCGTAATCCTATATCAACTCCAGCCATCTCATCTGTCTCATATTCAACTCTTTCTATGTGAAGATATATTTTAGACTCTTATGGTCCGTGTATATCTCACATTTTTCTCTGTAAAGATAATGTCTCCATATCTTTAAGGCAAACACTACCGCGGCCAGTTCCAGATCATGAGTAGGGTAAACTTTCTCATAATCCTTCAACTACCTTGATGCATACGCAATGACCTTGCCATGCTGCATGAGCACGCAAGCAAGTCCTCTATGCGAAGCATCGCTATAAACTACAAAATTTCATGTGTCATCGGGTAATGACAAAATAGGCGCTTCACTTAACCTCTTCTTCAGTTCTTGAAAACTGTCCTCGCATTTCTCAGTCCACGCGTATTTCACCGTCTTCCTTATCAAGTTAGTCAACGGAGTAGCTATCTTTGAAAAATCTTAGATGAATCTTCGATACTATCCCGCTAATCCTAGGAAACTCCGCACCTCAGTCGGCATTTTTGGTTGTTCCCAATTCATCACGACTTCCACCTTTGCTGGATCTACTGAAATCCCTTCATGGTCAATGACATGACCTATAAACTGTACCCTTTCTAGCCAAAATTCACACTTAGTGAATTTCGCATATAACTTCTCCTCCCTCAGTGTCTCTAACACTATTCTTAGGTGTTTAGCATGATCTTCTGGCGTCTTAGAATAGACTAGAATATCATCGATAAACACCACGATGAACTTGTCCAAATATTGTTTGAACACTCTATTCATCATATCCATAAATGCAGCTGGTGCATTAGTTAACCCAAATGACATCACCAAAAACACGTAATGACCGTAATGAGTTCTGAATGTCGTCTTTGGTACGTCCTCCTTCCTAATCTTCAACTGATGATACCCCGTCCTCAAATCTATTTGAGAAAAATACTTTGTCCCTTTCAACTGATCAAAAAGATCATCGATCCTGGGCAATGGGTATTTATTCTTTATCGTCAACTTGTTCAACTCTCGGTAGTCGATACAAAGTCTTAATGATCCATCCTTCTTCTTTACAAACAGTACCAGTGCTCCCCACGGCGAAACACTCGGTTGTATGTACTTCCTGTCCAACAGTTCTTGTAACTGTAACATTAATTCCTTCATCTCTATAGGCGCTATACGGTACGGTGCCCTTGAAAATGGTGCCGCTCCTGGCATAATGTCTATTACGAACTCGGTCTCCCTATCTGGTAGAAGACCCGACACTTCACTTGGAAATACATCCAAGAATTTTTTTCACTATAGGTTTTTGTTCAATGGTCGCTCCCACTCTCTGGGTATCAACAACATGGCATGGATAACCTACACTCCCCTTCCTCAACAATTTCCTAGCTTGTGTCATGGTAAGACAACACGAACGTCCCGGCTATTTATTACCGTAAAATATTACCTGAGGTTGTCTCAACGTTTTAATATTCACACATTTCTTTTGACAATCTATAATGTCATCATGGTTAAACAACCAATCCATTCCGAGAATTACATCGAATTCTCCAAACTTTATCGGTATCAAATCTACCGACAATTTACAACCCCGTATGTCTACGCAACAACTCCTATGAATATCTTCAACAGGAATTATCACTTCGCTTGCTACCTTAAAATTTAAAGGTATTGGTAACTTTTCGGGAAGTAATCCTAATCGTCTTGCAAAATCACATGCTATAAATGAACAAGTAGCACCCAAATCAAACAACACGTAAGCATTTAGGTCGTTGATCGGAATAATACCTGCAACTACGTCCCCTGATGCAACTGCATCTTGGACTGTCATATTAAAGGTACGGGCCATCGGCCTCCCCGGCTGCGCTGGAACACCAATAGCTAACCTACCGCTATTACCGCCCTTATTCCCGTCCGTCCCCTTCTTTGGGCAGTTCTTTGCTATGTGGTCAGTTAACCCACATACAAAGCATCCGTGATTCTTCTTCGGACTTGGACAGTTAGGCGAAATGTGCCCCTCCTATCCACAGTTATAGTATACGACCTTCCCCTTAAGACAGACTCCTAAGTGAGTCTTCCCAAAGGTCTTGCAGGCCTCCATCCTTCTCTTCAGATCTCCTTGCTTCACTCCGGTATTCCCAGAGTTAAACCCATTCTATTTTTGTCCCTCGCCACTCCTGCTGGCTCCTTCTATCTTCACTCCCCCATCAACTTTTCCCTTATTCTTCTTGTCCTTATGGTACTGGCTCAAAGCCTCGCTCCCACCTTCGGCGATTATCGCCTTCTCTAGTAGGGTTTCAAGCCCTGCTCGAACCGTCGAGCTTTTCTAACCTTGGTGTCCACTTGGTGTGGAGCAAACCTCGCCAGTTCATTAAACTTGACAGCGTATTGGGGAAATGTCATTTCCCCTTGTTTCAAATTAAGAAACCGCATTTCCATCCTCCCTTGCATACTCGTGGGAAAGTAGTTCTCGAAAAAAATCTCTTTGAACCTTACCCACGTTATATTCTCGGTACCAACCCTAGCTTGGTTGGCCTCCCACCAAAAGTTGGCCTTTCCCTTCATCATATAGGTTACAAATTCAACCTTCAGACCCTCATTGACATTTGATATGACAACTGCCTTCTCGATTTCTTTCACCCAAGTCTGGGCTTCTATAGGGTCTGTAGTTCCTTTGAACTCCAACGGACCCACACTCTTGAAATTCTTAAACGTAGTAGCTCGTACTACTCCAGGATTTACGGAGATATTAGCCCCATTTCTATTGAATGCTGCTGTTAATAAGTTAACAAATTCCTGCATCGGGTTTACCAGACCTCCCTCCGGTTGATTTTCATTAACGTCCTGATTACGTTGTCTCCTTCTTGGCGACATTTTGCTGTTACAAAAAAATAACACATTTCGTTATTATTTGCTTCTTGTTAGTTAGTTATTATTCAAGTTTAAATAATAAATTCCACATTTATTACTCAATATGTTTCAAAAAAGGCTTATATTGATTCATTCATTGTAGTATAATACTACATCGGTTACATTACACATCCTAAGCTGCTTACATTACTATCCCGCAATCGCTTTCCAAAAATTGGGATTTACAAAAGACTACCCTTTGATATACAAAAGAGGGTTTTACGTCACTACTAGATACACAATATTTACATATATAAAACTAATCTAGCTACTACTAGATTACATCTGCCGCAAGGCATTATTAAAATCCGTGGTGGCAAGACCGGTGAAAATAGCACGACTGATAGTATGTCAAGTCTGCCCAGCCTCTACGGGATACCCAGCTACCTGTTTTAGCTCATGGACCTTGTCCTTGGCTAAAACTCTTTCGTCATGTTCGTGCTCCCACATCGACTCCACATCTGTCTTATCCTCCAAGACAGCATGGAGTTCCTCTTTCAGCTCCTTCACCTCCTTACAATACTGGATGTTTCTATCCAATACTGCTCTGAACAGTGCTTCCATTGACTATGTGACGACCCGAAATCCGGTCTATCTTCACACCCGGATTCTGTACATCACGAGTACATACTTCATCCAACATATATCATTATATACCGAAATATAACAACATACACTCTCAAATCCCAGGTTCTGAAAACCTTATAACCTTTTTCATTACAAATAATAATAAATACATTATTCATTTCATCTTATACGAGTGACTTTTATCCGCCACCACGGATACATAACAGTTCCTTAAACTAGTCTAAAGTTTAATTCATCTTTTCAAATTACAAGTCTTCACTTGTTCTTCTCGCTACCTTCACACTCTGAATGGAACTTTATCTGGATACCGTCAGCTTGATCTTTACGGGATCCTTAAGTTCTTCTAACCTTGATCGCTAAAAATTGTTTTTCATTTAAAGCAAGTGTGAGCATTCAATTGCCCAGCAAGTCATAACAGTTGAACAAACAACTTCAGAATTAAAACATTTCTTTAGAACTTCTATAACCGAACAAAGGTTATGAAGCAGCTTGAATAATAGGAATAGTCTCGATTCCTATCATCTTAAAATATCAGTCATTTTCACTTTGAAATAATTTCATTCCTCTACCTTTTTCATACGCATCCTGTCTGGCTAGGATCATTAGCACAGACTCAACAATAACGGTTCATGTATAAACAAAGCATACTTGTATTGAACAGCTCAATCACAGAATAATTCATATCATAGAAACACCGAAGTGTTCAAATTGTGGCACAAGGCCTCATACATACTACCACCTTGTACATACATTGCACATGTGCACATAGACAAGACTTCTCAAGTACAACATCTGAGAAATTTAAGAAAATAGCATTCATGTAATATGAATGAAGTTAGAAAACTTGCCTTACGCCCAGCTACAGCTTTCGCCGAACTGTTCATTTCAATTCCTATATAACACATAAGGAAAAATAACATGCACCAATTAGTCATATATTGAACTTACGCATTGGTTTACTTAACTTTACTTCTTAGGGTTCGCGTTCTTATAATCTAAGTTTACGCGACCAACTTCCTTTACCGGTTAACGGCTTCCTGACACACGGAGATGTCTTACTCAATACGTTCATCATCTTTGATGATTTACATTCTTATCTTCTTCTTATAACATTTCTAAGACTCAGCACACATCGCGTCTCTGCTAGTAGTTCATATGGTACTCTGAGTGGTTTCCCACAAACAACCAACAAACAAGTTCCCGTCTCATCTACACTGCCATCACAGTGAGTTAGATCGGTTGCCAGTTTTGTATATACCTTCGCTCTCTGAAGGAATTGTTTAGCCCAGCTCCCATATGTAAACCATCAAAGGTTATGATTGTACCACAACCTAACTTCTCTTAACTTATACGAACTATTAAACTATAATGTTCGAGTAAGTCAATTTCTTATTCCTTACGGCTTTCTGACAACTAAATGTCATCCCTCCGGATTCATTCTTTCACATTCAGCTTCCATTAATCTTATTACCGTTTGTTACGGCTTTCTTAATAATTCATATACTATTTAATACTTTCGTTATCCATTATATGAACCCCATGTTCTTTACTCGTTCTTAATGTCGAAGCCATACCAATCATTGTATGCTAAGACCAAACGTCCATTGCAACGACGTTGTGTTCACATCGTCTATACGCTTCACACTTCTCTCTCATTATCATAACATAACATTGAAATGTTATTCATTACCCTCGTCACTCAACGTCTAAGGAATCACAATCATAGAAATCCCTCACGTTCGTTCATCGCAACTACGGTCCCCGGATATCGGTTATGTAATCCGCGTTTATATTCTTTGTCTTTTAATCTCGTTTAATCTTTACGTTCAACCTTTAATAAAGGTTTAAGTCATTTGCTTACGTGTTATTTTAAGTGAACTATATGTTCATATTTCTTTCTTGCACATCCCCCTGTAAATGAGTAATAAAAATCTTATTTCTGGGCATTGCCCTGCACCGGCGCTGCGGCGCCGTGCCCCTTCCTTCCTCTCGCGCTGCGACGCGACCTACTTCTCTCTCCTCTCTTCCCGGGCTGGCGCTGGGGCGCCAAGTCCTTTGTTATCTCTCGTGCTGCGGCGCCACTCTCCAGAAGTTGATGGCCGAGCTCGCGCTGCGGCGCCACTTCTGGCCCTGCGGCACCGAGACAAAACCCTAGAAAAGTTTTCTAAGTTTTAAATAAATTCTTTGAGACGCTCACTTCCCGATCTCATAACTCCTTCGTTATAACTCGGAACGAGGTTATTCCAAAGCCATTCTCTTCTTTATATTACGTACTTCAATACCCCTTGGATAGAACTTCATTCTAAATCTGTTAATGTGCCATTCGATTGGCTTGATCTTCACCCTTTGTTTATTTTACGTTTTTAACGCTTTTCGTTTGTTCGTCCGTAATTTGGTCATCCGAACTCGAAACTCGCTCGTTCTTGAGTCCACGACTCACATTTTCTATGTTCTCTTACATTCTTAGGAAACCCTACCCACTCGGGTTCATTTACTTACTTTTTAATTCTCGTTCGTCTTTTACGAAATTTTGTCATAACTTCGTTATAGCTAAGTTTTAATCCGTTCTTCATGAACGTTTCTACCGTTCCTAACCAAGAAATATGCAACTAACTTATACGCGATGGTTTTAAACTTGTCCATCAACAACAATTAAACTACGATGGTTTTAAATTTGTCCATCAACAACGTTCTTCGTGTTCTTCGCGTGTTCTTCGTGTTCTTCGTTCGTTCTTCGTTTTAATCGATATTTTGGATTACGATTCCACTTTTTATTGGAATTTGATGCTATAGAATACCATTCCTTACTTATTTAACCTACTTATTCATATAATCCACTCGGATTATTCAAATTCATTACGAATCTTATACTTCCTTAAGAAATTTATTAACTAAATTTCTAAGTTCTTATTTCTTCTTTTCTCATGATTTCAACCATATGAAATCATTCCAATCTTCTTTTATTCCTTAATCTCATTAAGCTATGTTTTTGACATAGAAATCTTAAATAAAATATTAGAAGAAACTATGGCTCGGATTACCGTTCTTCTTTAATCCTCTTCCGTTATACAAAGCCGACGATTTGCAAGCTTTGTTATTTCACGAACACTTTCGATCCGATCAATCATGATCATTCTCTTTCTTCTCCTCTCCCAACCGAGCTCTCTCTCTCTCTCTCTCTCTCTCTAAGTTGTAGGATTTTCAAAATCCAACAAAAATGAAAGTTAGCTTCCTATTTATAGAAAACCAAAGCTAGGGGTAGTTTGGTCATTTCGCCCCCCACCTCCTTACTATTCACACCTCCTCTAATACTTAGCCACCAAGTTTACTTGGTGGCCAAGTGGCCGGCCCACATGCCCATGGGTCAACCCATGGGTTGCCCTAATGGTTATTACCCATCCGTTTACCCATCGGTTCGATCCACGGTTTTTTTTCTTGGTTTGGGCCTTAACCCTAATTCTTATTGGGCCTATCTTGGGCTTGATTTCACAAAGCATTGGGCTTGACATAATCCAAGTCCAATTGGATTCTACAAAGTCCATGAACTCAAAGTCCATTAAGACTAATCGTATTCTACGCATTCTATTCTCGTATTCTCGTATTCTCGTATTCTCGTAATCTCTTCGTATATTGTTCGTACGATATTCGTATTATACGTCGTACTAATCTTCGTAATATACTCGTATAATAACTCGTATCATAATCGTATTTTTCACGCATAATAACCCTAGTTATTATACGTACTCATTACATTCTCGGAACTCACTTTCCCTAACCCTTAGGTTTTGAGTCCGCAGGCAAAAACTTTATTTTTGCCATAACAGAAATATTATTGAATATTCCATTACGCCTCATAATTAAACGTAAGTTATAACTTCTCGGAATTTTAAAATAACTCTCCGAGCAGAAACTGATGACTAGTGCCTATTTCGTCTTTTTCACCGAAAATATTTTGTTCCTGGAAAACTTTCAATTTCGTCTTGAAAATTCTTATCCGCTCAATCTAGTTCGTAGCCAGAATACTCCCGATTTATAATCATCCTAGGTTATACAACGATTAATAAACACATAGCACAGAATAGTATTAATAAAAATTCCTTTTATTAATAACTAATTCTTTAAACCTAAATTCTGGACAACCCGAATTTTCGGGTCGTCACACTCTTCCCTCCTTATAAAAATTTCGTCCTCGGAATTTCTTAAAACCCCACCCTTTCCCGGGTCATCACATTCACCTCTTCTTCACAGAATTTCGTCCTCGAAATTTTAGTATATTTTTCTTCTCAACTTCACTTCAACGGAGTTCTTATCTTTCCCTCATTCCGAACCCCCATAACCTATCAAGAATCATGAAGCGGAAGGAATAACAAGGAAAATAAAATTTTCCTTTTAAAACATTTCATACTTTTGCTGAGGGGTCAAATCGACCATGAACTCTTACTGGGTTAACTAGCATTTCGCCGTAAGCCCTTCTTTAACGGTCTGTTTACAATCACAAAGAAAGTAAACTACCTCTTACATGTTCTCCTCAGACTTGATCATTAGATTCCGCACCAATATAATTTAGTTTGGCACAAATTCACAAAGAAAGCTCGATGACATACCATTTGTCTAGCCGAATAAAGTAGCTTAGACCATACAAATAAATTTTGGATATCAATTGGAAACATTTGTAAGACCCCGAATTTTATGAAATAAAAGTATTCAATTTTTCTTATAATTACAATTCAGTAAATGGTTAAATTGATAAAAAGTTAAAGTTATGGGTGAAATGTGAAAATTTTTCAAAATAAAAAAGTGGTTATAAAATAATCATTGTTGTCGGGGAATATTCGTTTGGTCGTGGAATATTCTTTCTATCGGGGAATATTCATACGACGGCGCAGACATTTGTGGGCCCCATAACAGAATAACTGTCGGATGAAGATAACGACAAAAATTGAGTTTTAATAATTAACGACGTAGTTGTTACCGTTAACACTGTTAGAATACCCGGTGGTTAAAATACAGTAATACGCGTTATTGCACAGTAGCACACGGTATTGTACAGTATTTTTAAAATTATTGATTCTTACGTAAGAAGGCACTACTGAATAATTGTCACAGTAATTACTGTTCAATATTTTATTTTATTGATTCAATAATTCCTACGTTGATATTTTATATTATTGTTGTTTCAATAATTGTTGCTGCACATCATCTCCATTATCAGATCAATAATTCATATTATTTGAATAATATTATTAGATAGCGTTATTAACAATGTCTAGAAAGTTCTGTCTAAGGAGAGGTTTGGTTATCTAATTGAGCGCCAATAAGGAGAAATCCTTATTGAAAAGCCCCCTCTTTCCTGGGAACGGCCTGGTTATCAGTACTGTGATTCGGTAATATTATTTGTGAATAATTAATTATTGATTCATATGATAAGGAAATATTTATTTTATGTGGATATGATGAGGGATATATTTTTGTGGTTAAAAAAAAGGAGTTAATGTTGAGGTATTTTATCTGTATTTTTGTCGGAACGGAGGTATTGAAAATCAAATTAGGGTTTTTGAGATATTTTGCGAGGGTTATAATTTTTAATCCGACCATTGGACCGTGGTAATTATTGGATATGTTATACATATATAAGTTGAGTATATGTCCACAAATTTTGAACCGTTAAAAATGAACGTATGACTTGTTATGAATTTTACGAGATGACTAGTTCAAAAATTGTTGAATTTTCGGAGTTAATCATTTTGGTGGAAAATTCTAGAATTGGTGGGCCCCACTCTTGGTTGGTGAAGAAATGTGCTGAGATTTTTATTCAAATGTGGTGGATGAGAATAGTAGTAGGTAAAGCCATCAGGTTGTAGGTTAAGTCTGATTTGGCGTGCTAACATTTTCCTATAAATAGAGGGCTAAGTTAGAATTAAAAATCACACCAGAAACATAAGCTTTCTCTCTTTCTCTCTCTATATTATGAAGCATATTTTGTGAGTATTTAGATACTTGATGAGTTGCTATTCGTCAGAAGTGCTGCTATTTTGAGGTAAGGGATAGTAAGGGATTTAAAGGGTTGTTATGTTTTTCAGTTTCGTAATTTTTCTGACCTTTGAAAATTCTGGAAAAATTTGAAATGATATTTTGAAGAGTTTTCTTGATTGTGTCCAAAAATGGTGATTTTTGGATGTATAGATTAAGAGTTATGAATTTTACGGGAAAAGACTATTTTAAAAGTAATCGCTTATAACTTCTTGTGGTTAACTCTAAAATTGATAAAATTTTTATTAGAAATATATCTATATAATATCAGTGTACTCTGTAATTTTTGGAATTTTTGGATAAAACTACAATTTTTGATAAATGTCTAAATATTCGGCTGTTTTGGCCATATGAAAAATAGTAAATGACTTTTAAAAATTCTGAGAAAAATATATGTTCACTATGAGACTATATTATGCTAAATTCCAGAAAAGAAATATTTTTAGAACTGATTTGGTATTTTTTATGAAAATAGTCTAGTTATGAGTAAATGAATTAAATATGTTATGTGAAGTAAGAAAATTAAAAAATAGGATTTTATGGCTTGAGAATCCTATATGAGGTATATGCAGATTTTTGATGAGGGTTTTGGTTATTGGTAATGAAATCTTATGAGTTTGGCATTTTAGGGTGATTAAATGTATTATTTAGTAAAGTGTAAATAATTAAAATAAATTATTTATAAATTTAAGAAATGTTATTATTTCAATATCATTATACCGAAATATTGGTATGAATTTTATTGTGGAATTTCTACCTTTTCGTGTCGGATTTACTATTCATGAGTTACTATTCACGAGTTACTATTCATGACAAAATTAGTTTCTTTTTCTGACCAAATTATAGTTGAGTTATGAATATTACTCTTGAGATTAAATCTATATGTTGATTATATTGATTTTATTATTATATATAATATTTTTATAACCCTAATGATGATATTTCTCTTTGATTTGAGCGTAAAGATGGGTAGATTTTTGGTATGATCATGACTATGGGTTCTCTTTGGCCAGTAGTGCAAAGTTGAATTGTTGACTGGTATGATCATGACCATTAAATTTATAACTGAATATCTTTAGCTTAAGTGTAAAGGTGAATTGATCAACATGGTTATAATTATTGTTTATATAATTCTGAAATGATTATATATTTCTTTGAGATATTAATATATTTGGCCTATAGTGCAAATATGAACTGTTGAAGAATATCTTTGGCCTGTAGTGCAAAGATGAATTATTGATGAATATCTTTGGTCTGTAGTGTAAAGATGAATTGTTGATGAATATCTTTGGCTTGTAGTGCAAAGATGAATTATTGATGAATATCTTTGGCCTGCAGTGCGAAGATGAACTGTTGTTGAATATCATTGGCCCGTAGTGCAAAGATGGTTTGTTGATAAATATCTTTGGCCGTAGTGCGAAGATGAATTTATTAGCATGATTATGAACAGGAACTGTGATTTTGTATAACCATGATCTTTGATGTTTCAGGTAAAGACAGGTGATGAAAATATTCTTCGTCCTGGGTGCGAAGAAAAATTTAGAATCACAATTATGATTATGAGTTATTCATATAATTGTGGAAAGGAACTATTGAGTGATGTTATAGGGATAAAACATTGTTGGTAGATTTTTAACATGAAGAAGATAATAGACTTTATAGTCTATTTGACTCTTCTAATGGATTGCTCATTCCGCTGCAACTATGGTTGAAATTTTTATCATCTACCATATATTCTAAATCTCTGATTTATTACTGATGAAGACTATTGATAATTTATTTATCTTTAGTCATGATATTCTTTACTGGGCTAGTTGTGCTCACCCTTCTATTTCACAATTCCTTTCAGGTAATAAGAGTGTAGCTGGGTCGAGCGGGGGTAACAAGGGAATAGAACGGTGGTCATCATTTAGTAGTTATATTTGGTGAAGAAAATAGGGTGAAGCGAACCCAACGTTGGAAGGGTGTTTTGTCACTATCATACAAGATGTCTAATGACATACAACCTCGCGTCATCATAAGACAGGGTTGTGCACTTCCACTTGCTGAGTATATCTACGAGCACTACCTATATAATCTTGGTGTTTGTTTGAAGTATAATTCTCAATTAGAAACAGTGGAGATAATGATAAGTCAAGAGAAGACTCACCATTGGGAAGAATATGATAATAAACTTCTCGTTTTTCTTTGAGGTCTATTGGGTCAACCAAGGATAATTCTGTGGCCATATGATATCTATCATAACCTAGATGCATGGCCTCTCATGTACGAAGGTTTCCTTGAGCACTTCCCAAAGATTCTAATTTCTAAAACAGTTTTTGACTATACCTTTATGTAAGGTGTCATTGTGAGGTGCTGTCCACGGTTGGGACATGAGTTACATTTGGTATATATTTGTATCTAAACTCACATCATATATGTTGTTGTATTTTGCACGACAATTGTTGTAATAAAGTTGTAGTTATTTTCTGTACCATGTATTTGGCGACTCAGAATAGGTTTGGATGGAATGGACCTATTTTGGGGTTGTCACAGTTGGTATCGGAGCTTAGGGATATGATCTCTGGCGGAGATCGGGGAATAGAACTAGGAGGGGAGATATGAGTAAATCCTTCGCTAGTGTGCCCTACCTAAGCTTATTTGTTGGTCAGTCATAATATCGGGATATTATGTGATATGTTAATTTGTTCAATTAACCTTTGTTTTGAAGCTGTATTCTAGAATGATATCTAAAATACAGGAGATGAGCAATGGAGAAATCATGAGGACAGGGAAGATGAAATATGAAATGAAAGCAAGGTATTCTCAACTCTTCGAAATACCAGGTATGTAAATTTTGGGGACGAAATTTCATAAGGAGGGGAGATTGTAAGACCCCAAATTTTGTGAAATAAAAGTATTCAATTTTTCTTATAATTACAATTCAGTAAATGGTTAAATTGATAAAAAGTTAAAGTTATTGGTGAAATGTGAAAATTTTTCAAAATAAAAAAGTGGTTATAAAATAATCATTGTTGTCGGGGAATATTCGTTTGGTCGTGGAATATTCTTTCTGTCGGGGAATATTCGTACGACGGCGCAGACATTTGTGGGCCCCATAACAGAATAACTGTCGGATGAAGATAACGACAAAAATTGAGTTTTTATAATTAACGGCGTAGTTGTTACCGTTAACACTGTTGGAATACCCGGTGGTTAAAATACAGTAATACGCGTTATTGCACAGTAGCACACGGTATTGCACAGTATTTTTAAAATTATTGATTCTTACGTAAGAAGGCACTACTGAATAATTGTCACAGTAATTACTGTTCAATATTTTATTTTATTGATTCAATAATTGCTACGTTGATATTTTATATTATTGTTGCTGCACATCATCTCCATTATCAGATCAATAATTCATATTATTTGAATAATATTATTAGATAGCATTGTTGGCAATGTCTAGAAAGTTCTGTCTAAGGAGAGGTTTGGTTATCTAATTGCACGTCAATAAGGAGAAATCCTTATTGGAAAGTCCCCTCTTTCCTGGGAACGGCCTGGTTGTCAGTACTGTGATTCGGTAATATTATTTGTGAATAATTAATTATTGATTCATATGATAAGGAAATATTTATTTTATGTGGATATGATGAGGGATATATTTTTGTGGGTAAAAAAAAGAAGGAGTTAATGCTGAGGTATTTTATTTGTATTTTTGTCGGAACGGAGGTATTGAAAATCAAATTAGGGTTTTTGAGATATTTTGCGGGGGTTATAATTTTTAATCCGACCGTTGGATCGTGGTAATTTTTGGATATGTTATACATATATAAGTTGAGTATATGTCCACAAATTTTGAACCGTTAAAAATGAACGTATAATTTGTTATGAATTTTACGAGATGACTGGTTCAAAAATTATTGAATTTTCGGAGTTAATCATTTTGGTGGAAAATTCTAGAATTGGCGGGCCCCACTCTTGGTTGGTGAAGAAATGTGCTGAGATTTTTATTCAAATATGGTGAGTGAGAATAGTGCAGGTAAAGCCATCAGGTTGCAGGTTAAGTCTGATTCGGCGTGCTAACATATTCCTATAAATAGAGGGCTAAGTTAGAATTGAAAATTACACCAGAAACATAAGCTTTCTCTCTTTCTCTCTCTATATTATGAAGCATATTTTGTGAGTATTTAGATACTTGGTGAGTTGCTATTCATCAGTGTAAGTTTCCTTCAGCGTTATATCCGATATCCGGTCAGAAGTGCTTCTATTTTGAGGTAAGGGATAGTAAGGGATTTTAAGGGTTGTTATATTTTTCAGTTTCGTAAATTTGAAATGATATTTTGATGAGTTTTTTTGATTGTGTCCAAAAATGGTGATTTTTAGATGTATAGATTAAGAGTTATGAATTTTACGGGAAAAGACTATTTTAAAAGTAATCGCTTATAACTTCTTGTGGTTAACTCCAAAATTGATAAAATTTTTATTAGAAATATATCTATATAATATCAGTGTACTCTGTAAATTTCGGAATTTTTGGATAAAAGTACAATTTTTGATAAATATCTAAATATTCGGCTGTTTTGGCCATATGAAAAAATAGTAAATGACTTTTAAAAATTCTGGGAAAAATATATGTTCACTATGAGACTATATTATGCTAAATCCCAGAAAAAAAATATTTTTGGAACTGATTTGGTATTTTTTATGAAAATAGTCTAGTTATAAGTAAATGAATTAAATATGTGAAGTAAGAAAATTAGAAAATAGGATTTTATGGCTTGAGAATCCTATATGAGGTATATGCAGATTTTTGATGAGGGTTTTGGTTATTGGTAATGAAATCTTATGAGTTTGGCATTTTAGGATGATTAAATATATTATTTAGTAAAGTGTAAATAATTAAAATAAATATTTATAAATTTAAGAAATGTTATTCTTTCAATATCATTATACCGAAATATTGGTATGAATTTTATTGTGAAATTTCTACCTTTTTGTGTCGAATTTACTATTCATGAGTTACTATTCACGAGTTACTATTCATGGGTTACTATTCACGAGTTACTATTCATGACAAAATTGGTTTCTTTTTCTGGCCAAATTATAGTTGAGTTATGAATATTACTCTTGAGATTAAATCTATATGTTGATTATATTGATTTTATTATTATATATAACATTTTTATAACCCTAATGATGATATTTCTCTTTGACTTGAGCGTAAAGATGGGTAGATTTTTGGTATGATCATGACTATGGGTTCTCTTTGGCCAGTAGTGCAAAGTTGAATTATTGACTGGTATGATCATGACCATTGAATTTATAACTGAATATCTTTAGCTTAAGTGTAAAGGTGAATTGATCAACATGGTTATAATTATTGTTTATATAATTCTGAAATGATTATATATTTCTTTGAGATATTAATATATTTGGCCTATAATGCAAATATGAACTGTTGAAGAATATCTTTGGCCTGTAGTGCAAAGATGAATTATTGATGAATATCTTTGGCCTGTAGTGCAAAGATGCATTGTTGATGAATATCTTTGGCTTGTAGTGCAAAGATGAATTATTGATGAATATCTTTGGCCTGTAGTGCGAAGATGAACTGTTGTTGAATATCTTTAGCTCGTAGTGCAAAGATGGTTTGTTGATGAATATCTTTGGCCGTAGTGCGAAGATGAATTTATTAGCATGATTATGAACATGAACTGTGATTTGGTATAACCATGATCTTTGATGTTTCAGGTAAAGACAGGTGATGAAAATATTCTTCGTCCTGGGTGCGAAGAAAAATTTAGAATCACAATTATGATTATGAGTTATTCATATAATTGTGGAAAGGAACTGTTGAGTGATGTTATAGGGATAAAACATTGTTAGTGGATTTTTAACATGAAGAAGATAATAGACTTTATAGTCTATTTGACTCTTCTAATGGATTGCTCATTCCGCTGTAACTATGGTTGAAATTTTTATCATCTACCATATGTTCTAAATCTCTGATTTATTACTGATGAAGACTATTGATAATTTATTTATCTTTAGTCATGATATTCTTTACTGGGCTAGTTGTGCTCACCCTTCTGTTTCACAATTCCTTTCAGGTAATAAGAGTGTAGCTGGGTCGAGCGGGGGTAACAAGGGAATAGAACGGTGGTCATCATTTAGTAGTTATATTTGGTGAAGAAAATAGGGTGAAGCGAACCCAACGTTGGAAGGGTGTTTTGTCACTATCATACAAGATGTCTAATGACATACAACCTCGTGTCATCATAAGACAGGGTTGTACACTTCCACTTGCTGAGTATATCTACGAGCACTACCTATATAATCTTGGTGTTTGTTTGAAGTATAATTCTCAATTAGAAACAGTGGAGATAATGATAAGTCAAGAGAAGACTCACCATTGGGAAGAATATGATAATAAACTTCTCGTTTTTCTTTGAGGTCTATTGGGTCAACCAAGGATAATTCTGTGGCCATATGATATCTATCATAACCTAGATGCATGGCCTCCCATGTACGAAGGTTTCCTTGAGCACTTCCCAAATATTCTAATTTCTAAAACAGTTTTTGACTATACCTTTATGTAAGGTGTCATTGTGAGGCGCTGTCCACGGTTGGGACATGAGTTACATTTGGTATATATTTGTATCTAAACTCACAGCATATATGTTGTTGTATTTTGCACGACAATTGTTGTAATAAAGTTGTAGTTATTTTCTGTACCATGTATTTGGCGACTCAGAATAGGTTGGATGGAATGGACCTATTTTGGGGTTGTCACAACATTCGTCTAGTCAATTCAATCGACATCGACTACTTCTTGAAATTCTTTTCGCAATACATCAAAACGTTTTATGACGTCATGATACCGTACTTTTCACAGTACGTTGAGGACTTCGTAAGTTTGTGACTTCGTCATTATACATCGTACCATAGCGGGTTATTGATCCTAAGATCACATACAACACCAGGTTCAATTGCATTAATAACTCCATCGTTTTATCATCCTTGCATCAAATGCACTGATGATATAAAAATTCATTTTGAATATTTTCAAGTTAATTTCTGTCTAGCCGAAGCAATTAGCATAGACATATCAAGAATAGCTCTTTTAAAATACGTTGGTTCCAAAAGTTGAACCAATCCTTTCCTTTTCAAAATGTACATATCAGCACGAGTTCAATAAAGTTCGAAATCTAGCATAGCTAGATGACTTGGAATATATTATTTTTTCATCTGGCTAGGATCATTAGCACAGACTCAACAATAACGGTTCATGTATAAACAGAACATACTTGTATTGAACAGCTCAGTCACAGAATAATTCATATCATAGAAACACCGAAGTGTTCAAATTGTGGCACAAGGCCTCATACATACTACCACCTTGTACATACATTGCACATGTGCACATAGACAAGACTTCTCATGTACAACATCTGAGAAGTTTAAGAAACTAGCATTCATGTAATATGAATGAAGTTAGGAAACTTGCCTTCCGCCGAGCTACAGCTTTCGCCGAACTGTTCATTTCAATTCCTATATAACACATAAGGAAAAATAACATGCACCAATTAGTCATATATTTAACTTACGCATTGGTTTACTTAACTTTACTTCTTAGGGTTTGCGTTCTTATAATCTAAGTTTACGCGACCAACTTCCTTTACCGGTTAACGGCTTCCTGACACACGGAGATGTCTTACTCAATACGTTCATCATCTTTGATGATTTACATTCTTATCTTCTTCTTATAACTTTTCTAAGACTCAGCACACATCGCGTCTCTGCTAGTAGTTCATATGGTACTCTGAGTGGTTTCCCACAAACAACCAACAAACAAGTTCCCGTCTCATCTACACTGCCATCACAGTGAGTTAGATCGGTTGCCAGTTTTGTATATACCTTCGCTCTCTGAAGGAATTGTTTAGCCCAGCTCCCATATGTAAACCATCAAAGGTTACGATTGTACCACAACCTAACTTCTCTTAACTTATACGAACTATTAAACTATAATGTTCGAGTAAGTCAATTTCTTATTCCTTACGGCTTTCTGACAACTAAATGTCATCCCTCCGGATTCATTCTTTCACATTCGGCTTCCATTAATCTTATTACCGTTTGTTATGGCTTTCTTGATAATTCATATACTATTTAATACTTTCGTTATCCATTATATGAACCCCATGTTCTTTACTCGTTCTTAATGTCGAAGCCATACCGATCATTGTATGCTAAGACCAAACGTCCATTGCAACGACGTTGCGTTCACAGCGTCTATACGCTTCACACTTCTCTCTCATTATCATAACATAACATTGAAATGTTATTCATTACCCTCGTCACCCAACGTCTAAGGAATCACAATCATAGCAATCCCTCACGTTCGTTCATCGCAACTACGGTCCCCGGATATCGGTTATGTAATCTGCGTTTATATTCTTTGTCTTTTAATCTCGTTTAATCTTTACGTTCAACCTTTAATAAAGGTTTAAGTCATTTGCTTAAGTGTTATTTTAAGTGAACTATATGTTCATATTTCTTTCTTGCACATCCCCCTGTAAATGAGTAATAAAAATCTTATTTCTGGGCATTGCCTTGCACTGGCTCTGCGGCGCCGTGCCCCTCCCTTCCTCTCGCGCTGCGGCACGACCTACTTCTCTCTCCTCTCTTCCCGGGCTGGCGCTGGGGTGCCAAGTCCTTTGTTATCTCTCGCACTGTGGCGCCACTCTTCAGAAGTTGATGGACGAGCTCGCACTGCGGCGCCACTTCTGGCGCTGCGGCGCCGAGACAAAACCCTAGAAAAGTTTTCTAAGTTTTAAATAAATTCTTTGAGACGCTCACTTCCCGATCTCATAACTCCTTCGTTATAACTCAGAACGAGGTTGTTCCAAAGCCATTCTCTTCCTTATCTTACGTATTTCAATACCCCTCGGACAGAACTTCGTTCTGAATCCGTTAACGTGCCATTCGATTGGCTTGATCTTCACCCTTTGTTTATTTTACGTTTCTAACACTTTTCGTTTGTTTATCCGTAATTCGGTCAGCCGAACTCGGAACTCGCTCGTTCTTGAGTCCACGACTCACATTTTCTATGTTCTCTTACATTCTTAGGAAACCCTACCCACTCGGGTTTATTTACTTACTTTTTAATTCTCGTTCGTCTTTTACAAAATTTCGCCATAACTTCGTTATAGCTAAGTTTTAATCCGTTCTTCATGAACGTTTCTACCGTTCCTAACCAAGCAATATGCAACTAAATTATACGCGATGGTTTTAAACTTTTCCATCAACAACAATTAAACTACGATGGTTTTAAATTTGTCCATCAACAACGTTCTTCGTGTTCTTCGCGTGTTCTTCGTGTTCTTTGTTCGTTCTTCGTTTTAATCGATATTTTGGATTACGATTCCACTTTTTATTGGAATTCGATGTTATAGAACACTATTTCTTACTTATTTAACCTACTTATTCATATAATCCACTCGGATCGTTCAAATTCATTACGAATCTTATACTTCCTTAAGAAATTTATTAACTAAATTTCTAAGTTCTTATTTATTCTTTTCTCATGATTTCAACCATATGAAATCATTCCAATCTTCTTTTATTCCTTAATCTCATTAAGCTATGTTTTTGACGTAGAAATCTTAAATAAAATATTAGAAGAAACTATGGCTCGGATTACCGTTCTTCTTTAATCCTCTTCCGTTATACAAAGCCGACGATTTGCAAGCTTTGTTATTTCACGAACACTTTCGATCCGATCAATCATGATCATTCTCTTTCTTCTCCTCTCCCAACCGAGCTCTCTCTCTCTCTCTCTCTCTCTAAGTTGTAGGATTTTCAAAATCCAACAAAAATGAAAGTTAGCTTCCTATTTATAGAAAACCAAAGCTAGGGGTAGTTTGGTCATTTCCGTAACATTCCATATTTTTTAAATGTAAGTTATAAATATTTATTAATTTATATAAATATTTATTGGATATGTTTATTATTGAATAAGTAATTGTTCAATTTGATTGAGTTTAATTAGTTAATTATTTATTTGCTAAATAATTAATGTGATTAGTTAATTATTTATTTGTTAAATAATTAATGTGTTACATGGATTGAGTTATGTGATTAAGTAATTTATTTAATTGTTATTACATAAAGTTTGACAAATAACTATGTTATAAAGAGTTATTAAATTAAATTAAAGTAATTTTAATTTAGTGTTGCCAAACAAGGTGTAAGTATATTAATCTTTTATTTTATAAATGGTTTGCCAAACAAGGCCTTATGGCTTTTGAAATTCTTGTTAATTTTAAATTATATTACTAATAGAATAAAACAAATATATAAATAAAATATATTTATATTTATAAGATTATACGTTATATGTTTGGTAACTGATAAGAGTAAATAGGCTTATTATTACCATAATAGTTATTTTATGTGTATGATTATCAGTTTTACGCACAGTGTTAGTACCTAATCTATTACTGAAAGAATTAAGAAAAGAGAAAGGAAAAGTTCAGAGAGTTTGAGAAGAAGTCAAGAGCGTGATTGTTCAAAACAGATTTTGTTAACAAGATTTTCTAAAATCAACAAAAAGGTAGGTGCTTATAACCTTAAATTATGTGTATGTAATCATATATGTTTCACGCTTTATACTTACTGTGAATTTGATAGTCTGTGTTCTTGAAAGTCATTCACTCTGTTAAGGTTTTTACCAAAAATTATCTGTAAAACATGTTCTAGAATTGGTTATGATGTTACATGTTTTTATTGTTATAATTGTTATAGTTAGCATATATATGTGTGTTGTATGCTAAATTATGTATTCAAGAAATTAATTTTTCACAGTGGAAACATGTGAGTACGAACTTGAGTGTAGAATCTATCAAAGGTTATATATATATAATTGTATGCTAACTGAGAAATTGGACTATACATGTTAATTGGGATATATATTGGTATACTTGTATTTCAAAGTTCAAAATTGGTTAATAACAGTGTAAATTACATTCACTACAAATTGATATTTCGTCAATGGAGTTTTTGTTTTAAAAGGAGTGTTTTCAAAGAATTAGTTATGATGGTGTTGATTAGTGGTTGATAATTAGTATATAGTTGATTGTTAACTTTTATGTGTAATTTTCATGAATTTATATATGTTGTTGGATGTCATTGACCGTTAAAAATAAATTAGACAGTAGCTTTGCTATGTCTTTCTGGGTTGGTTCTGTGAGTTGCGGCGCCCCAGCGTCAAAATTCACGCCCCAGCGCCAAATTTTGCGCCCTGGCGCCAAGGTTTGCGCCCCAACGCCAAAAATGGGCCAGTAGCTCGCGCCCAGTGCTGTAGCTCGTGCCCCAGCGCTGAAGCTCACGCCCCAGCGCCGTAGCTCGCGCCCCAGAGCCACTGTTCCGCGCCCCGGAGCTGGAAAAGTGTCCTAGTTGGGCAGTTTTGACCTCCTGTAGTAAAACGGCCATAACGTTTTCATACGAACTCCGATTGAGGTAATTCAAGATGATTCGGAAAGAGGACGAGTAGACCTACAACTTTCATTCTTTAAGTTTTTTAATTTTAGGTCTGTAACAGTAGTCAAAATGGCCATCTTTAGGACTGTTGTGTATTTAGAACCAATCGGAGGGCGTCGGGATGCACGAATGCAAGTGCAACCCTTTGGGTATTAGTATAACTTAATTATAACATGTTGGACATGTATTATGATGTTGTATCAAGTTGTTAATGTACATGTGGTGCAATGGCATGATCATTTAAGTAGTTGTAATAAAGCTAAAAAGTAATGTTCATGAAAGATGTGATGTTGTTTAAACTTAAACTTAGTTAGTAGCTATACTAAGAGTAATAAAGGAACTCATAAAGGTAATGTTAGTGTAACTAATGTGTATTGTCAATGCATATGGTATGTGTAGGACTTGGGGTGAACGTGAATAGTAATTGTTTAACCTACACACGAGGCAAGTTCCCTAACCTTTGCTACTTTATTATTCAGCAAGGTTACTTTTCACTGTTATGTTACACTTATGCAAGTTCTCTAACTCTACTTTTATAATTGTGCAAGTTTTCTTAACTCTAAACTTGTTATATTAGCATGCAAGTACCTTTAGTTTATCGTTCAAGTTATTATTTGTTGTGCATGCTTGATATTAAATTCTAAGATGTAACATTAGCTTAACGTTGTTCAAAGCAAGGTATGATAAGTTATTCAATTGTTATGCTATTAGATTATTCCTAAAGCATGAACTTAGAACGAAATGTTTATTCAGTATGATCATTCAATAACATAGTGTTATTATCTTGTATTCAACTAATCCTTAGTTGATGTCCGTTGAACTCCAAATTACCTTGAAAACTTATCGAAACCAAACTTACTTTGGTGCGGACTTGTATTCTAAATACTGAGATGAACAACTCTTTTAATAGAGGTTTACGCTTAGCGTTAAAATGGTTGTGCACAATACATTGTACGAAGGGTTGATCCCCCTAAGTACGTGGAGTCCTTATAGTCTTATGACTGTTAAAGTTAAAGTTGAGAGATTACTTATAACTGTGGACATGATTCGTGGTCATTAGACCCTCAGTAAATGTTATAATTTTCAGAAAGTTAATAGAATATATTGTTCAGTTCTATTGAGCCTAATATTGGCAATTGATGTGAAAGTTTAAAGATTTACTTATTGTTATTTCAAGTGGGCCTTGTTTGCTCACTCTTGCCTGTAAAATTTATTATAGCTAAAGTTGAAATGGGTGACGTACCTAGCACCAGTAAGGGAAAAGGAAAGATGAATAAATACTGAAGACTTGTAATAGTTTTGATAGTTTACTTTCAGAATTTGATTTAAAGATTGTAATGAAGTTATTTAATTTTCCGCATTTGAATGATTGTTGTTAAAGGTTGGATAACCTGGGAGATTTTTTTTATTTAAGTTTAATCCTGTATGGGCAGGTTTTCTTTTATTATTCAATTCTATTATGATTGGGTAGTTAGAAATGAATGTTTTGATTACGTGAACACCAAATCTTGAGGTAATGAAGTACCGGAATTTGGGAGTGTCACAATTTCGCCCCCCACCTCCTTACTATTCACACCTCCTCTAATACTTAGCCACCAAGTTTACTTGGTGGCCAAGTGGCCGACCCACATGCCCATGGGTCAACCCATGGGTTGCCCCAATGGTTATTACCCATCCGTTTACCCATCGGTTCGATCCGCAGTTTCTTTTCTTGGTTTGGGCCTTAACCCTAATTCTTATTGGGCCTATCTTGGGCTTGATTTCACAAAGCATTGGGCTTGACATAATCCAAGTCCAATTGGATTGTACAAAGTCCATGAACTCAAAGTCCATTAAGACTAATCGTATTCTACGCATTCTATTCTCGTATTCTCTTAATCTCTTCGTATATTGTTCGTACGATATTCGTATTATACGTCGTACTAATCTTCGTAATATACTCGTATAATAACTCGTATCATACTCGTATTTCTCACGCATAATAACCCTAGTTATTATACGTACTCATTACATTCTCGGAACTCATTTTCCCTAACCCTTAGGTTTTGAGTCCGCAGGCAAAAACTTCATTTTTGCCATAACTGAAATATTATTGAATATTCCATTACGTCTCATAATTAAGCGTAAGTTATAACTTCTCGGAATTTCAAAATAACTCTCCGAGCAGAAACTGATGAATAGTTCCTATTTCGTCTTTTTCCCCGAAAATATTTTGTTCCCGGAAAACTTTTATTTTCCTCTTGAAAATTCTTATCCGTTCAATCTAGTTCGTAGCCAGAATACTCCCGATTTATAATCATCCTAGGTTATACAACGATTAATAAACACATAGCACATAATAGTATTAATAAAAATTCCTTTTATTAATAACTAATTCTTTAAACCTAAATTCTGGACAACCCGAATTTTCGGGTCGTCACAGACTCCCCCGGAGTCATCTCTTCCTCAGCTATTATGGGGTTAAAAGACACCACCTCCACCTCTTCTTTAGACATGCCATCGAACATGGCAATCAGGTCTAGGCTCTCTGAGTCTCCAGACTCAACTATCACCACTTCAGGCTCTGCTGCTATAGGATTCTGTATAATCTCTACTTGGTTCACTGACCCTTCATTGACTATATGTATATCCATATACACTTCATTTCCTCCTGACATCTACAACAAAACAAAAATAGTTTGATTATTACACGTCAGTAGAATAATAAAAACACATAATATATATAATACATTTTTATAGGGTTAATTTACATCTTTTACTTCTTTGACTCTTTTTAAGGTTATGACTTAAGATTCTAATCCCCCTTAAGTTTTATAACCTAATTCTTTGATACCAACCTGTGACGCCCCCAAATCCAGGTATCTTCTAACCCGACATATGGTGCTACACAGTGCTACAGTTCACACATACATTCAATTGAAATGCCTCAAAAGAACGAATATGTCTTATATATATATATATATATATATATATATATATATATATTCCAAAACAATATTCCCTTCCTAGGTTCTTTATAACAAATACATAAGTTCTTTGTCATAATATCAAATACATTACAACATTAAACCTATACTATTACATAGACAGTTCAACGGCCTGCCTTAGCCTTTCCCTTATCTTTACCGGATCCTTCGGTTCGTTCGATCTTAGCTGCATTCATATGGTTCAAACAAGAGTGAGCATAACAAGCTCATCAAGTACAACAATTTCATTTGAACGACATGCTTGAAATATATGAATCGTATACCTTCAATAACTGAACAATAGTTATGAAGTACTATTGATAATTCAAAATAGCACTTCTTTTCCTTCAAAACGTTTTACAATGACAATATTCAGTAAAACATCAATTTCGGTCCAAGACCATGAGCATTTCATACTTTCTTTGAAAATGACAATCCGACACTACGTTCGTAAGTCTGGCATATCTTACGAGCACGTCTAGGTGATTAGCCTATAGTACTCTATGTTGATCAACACTACATACTTTAAATGTATGTACGTTTAAGTTGTGGCAACCTCACGAGCCTGTCGTTTAACGACAAAACATTTTAGCATACTCAGTCTTCATTTGAAAACCACACCAACATAGTTTGGTAAAACATCGACAATACTTCAATATATTATAAGAAATCCAATATATCGTAAGTCTAGCCGAAAGAATTGGCTTTAACTTCATCATACATCAATTCATGCGTAAGAATACATGAATCACAAAGCTTGTCCAGATTGAACTGAAATAAGGTTAGAACACTTGCCTTCAGCGTCTGCTACTGTTATTACACGTGCACTTTAAGTCTTTAAGGTCTCTACAGTAGATGATCACATAACATAACACATTAGTTCATGAATGAACATACATGGTTCCTAATAAATCTTACCCTTCTTCTCAATCTAATCATGACTTAGATTGTTTATTATTGGTTCCGGCTTATCATAATACATTACTCTGACATTTAATTAATCTTTCGTCGACCTTCAGTTGTAATACTTAAGGCCTTTAACATCAATTAAGAATGTTACTTCAAGTTCCTTAAGGTTGTATTAACTCTCTGCCTTTCTTTTTATCTTCATAACAATTCATTTCTATGAAAACCCTAAGGCTGGTGCTGCGGCGCCAGCTTCCCTTACTTAATCCGCGCTGCTGCGCCAAAATTTAGTGGTTTTCATCGGACTTGGCACTGCGGCGCGAGTCCTAGCGTTACGGGGCGTGCTGCATCGCGTAACTCCAGTGGTTTATGTCCTTTTCAGCGCTGCGGCGCCACCTATTTGGCAGCACCAGCTCTGTGTACCAGAAAATATTTACAGACTTTTTCTTTTGTGAGATTCCCGGGCTCAAAACTTCTTCGTTATAAGTCTGAATTGGCTCGTTCAAAAGCCGTTAGTTCACAAATCACATACTCTACGTGTTCATGCAAGAATTTTATAGTTTCAACTTCTTTAACTAAAAATTCACCTATTAGTTCATTTTTAACGAAAACAATGAATGTTCGTGAACGTTCAACGCTCGTTTCTTCGTTCTAAGTCAGAATTCGGTCATTTTTGAGTCCGCGACTCTATAATGCCAAATAAGACTTGTTCCCATCGAAAACCAACATTTTCGATCTTAAAATCATAATTTGACTTCCATTCCGAGAATTTCACAAATTTGACGATTATCGTCCAATCACGTGAATTCCGACATAACTTCGTTACTTATGATTTGTTCAACGTTCCAAATGGATTCTATCCATCATATTGACATCTTAACCTACTCATTTCATTAACTTACTTTCATGATAAGTTATTACTTATTCTTCATGAGCTTATAACTTATCAAAGAATAAATTACATATAATTTCATTTCTAATGACATATAATGATTTATGTCTTCTAACCATCATTCTTACATCTCATTATCATACAACTTCATTCATGTAAACATATGAAAAGTTCATATAAGTTCTTCCTTAGTTCATAGTTTATCTATGAACGAAGTGCTTATTCCCGGCTTATTAAGACTTAAGTCCTATGATTATAAAATTACTCTACTTCTTAACATACATGTACCATCATTCATCCCTTCTCTATCAAGCTACTATGGAAGGGTTGGAAGATTATGACATAGGAGGCTTACCCTTGATGATCAAGCTTTTCTTCTTCTTGAAAGTCTAACTTAAACTTGCTTATTCTCTCTACCAAATAAGTTGTCTTAGGTTGAATGAAATATAACAAACAACTAATGAACAATCTAGCTCTCTATTTATAGGAATTTCTAGATTAAGGTATATTAGTCATTTAGGCCAATCCCACCTCCTTACTATTCATTACATAGCTATTAAGTAAACTTGCTCCCTACTTCTTTTGCTTGGTCATTACACCATTTACTTGGTCACCACATAAAGTTCTTGGTCACCAAGATCACCCATGGGTTACCCCATGGATCATGCTACCCATTGGTTCTTAACTTGGGCTTTAATCCAATTAGCTTAGCTTATTCTTTTGGGCTTGTATTAATCCATGTTGGACTTTACATTAACAACCACTTGGGCTCTAACATTACTCACACATGGGCTTGCACATTAACTTCTATTGGAGTTATCAAATTGCTACACAATCCTACAAATCCATTACATTTGGCTTAAAACCTTAGAACGTATATTATACGTATAATTCTCGTATTCTCACTCGTATACTCATTCAACATATATGACTTACCAACATTCATATATACTCGTATAATACCTCATATTATACTCGTATTCACTACCTCGGATAATACTTATGTTTTACACGATCATTGCTTTACTAGTTAACGCTTTACTTTCTCTAACATTCTCAAATTAAGTTTGCATGCGAAAAATTACGTTTTCCATACTTGAATTATTATTACATAATCCATCTCACCTCGATATTTTATCGTTACGTATTTCTCGGAAGTTCAAAAATAATTCCCGAGCGAAAATCGATAAATAGTGTTTTTTGGAAAATTTCTTGAAAAACTTTTATTTTCGTCTTGGAAATTCAAACACTTTAAATCCTTCACGTAGTTAAAATACTACGACTTTCCAACGTTTCTAGGTTATAGAATGACATTCATCATGTGACACCCCCAAATCCCGGTACTTCATTACCTCAAGATTTGGTGTTCACTTAATAAAAATTTCATTTCTAACTACCCAATCATAATAAAATTGAATAATAAACCTGCCCATACAAGATTACATTAACAAAAATTTCCCAGTTTATCTAACCTTTAAATACAATCATTCAAATGCGGAATAAAATTAAATATCTTCATTACAATAATTCATCTAACGTCTGATTATAAAATATCAACATAATTACAAGTCTTCAATACTTGTTCATCTTTCCCTTTCCCTTACTGGTGCTAGGTACGTCGACCTTCTCAACTTCAGCTGTAATGGTTATATAAGCAAGAGTGAGAAAACAGGGCTCACTTGAAATGATAAAGAATAAAACTTTACAACATTTGCCAATAATAATCTTAATAGAACTGAACAATTGTTGCCTCTTTTTCAGTTCTAACAAAAGAGCTCTAACTCATGCAAGCATACATGTGTCAACAAGTAATACAGAGTAAGTAAAGTATCGATCCCACAGAGAAAGTTGTCTAATTCAAATCACTATGCATCAATTAAATCACTATATTTATATGCTCAAAATAATGAATATAATTGGTGAATTACTCTAATTGCAAATAACGACTAAAATAAGAATAAAAATGTAACAAATCAAATCTGAAACTAATGGGATCCTAACTTCATTTAATACTTCATCTAATCACCACTATCATGCAAGAATTGTTCACATATCACAGAAAAGTAGCCAAGAGCACTAATAGAGTCATAGCCATTTTTCAATGTACTATGACCTACTTACACAGCATCCATAAGCGATAGACTCCATGTAATCATATAACCAAAATCACTATATGTCTATGTGAAATTGCAACCATATTGAATTTAAGCACAAGCCCTTATTCTAACTCATACGGTGAAACACTATATGTCTATCTGGTTCACGAAATACACAAGCCATACAAAACAGCCCCATATACATATGCTTTCATGATTACAATCTATACTTGCATGTTCATTGTCAATTCCATACAAGTACTGAAAACGAATGGTGATCAAATATTCATACATGCAAAACAACCATGATAGAAATCCCATATGATATGTAAAACAATCCAACATTCAAGCATGCAACTAAACTACATATTAAAATTCGTTAGACTTCCATAATGGAGTTTAGTTCATGACTGAACCAAAAGTCATTATGGGATCAAAGCTAAACATGGCTAATAAGCGAACAATTGAAAGATGAAGGATAGAAATGATCAAACCCAATTGCTGATTATAATCCACTAGTAACGTTCAAATCCTCATATAAATCTAGCAAAATACTAATAATTATCCACAATGATAGAAAATCCCAAGAAGAATTAGAAAAGTTGGAGTTTAGGCTTCGTTCTATGTTGGAATCTCCCTCAGAGTGTAAACCCTAGTTACCAATATGAAAATACGTAAAAACTAATGAATGATACCTCTGACACCAGTCAGAAATCGTTTTTAATTGATTACAACCCTTAAAATTAGAAATTAAAATAAATAGCTCAGCAGCAGCAGTCATCGCGCGCGGGCGCGCGCTGCCCCTTAGTAATTCTCGTGCGGGCACGCGATTTGCAGTGTGCCATGTCTGGTCCAATCGGATGGTCGCGCGGGAGCGCGTGTGCTGACCTGTATAGCCGCGCGCCCGCGCGACTTCTGCAACTTTGAGTTCTGGTTATGCTACTGCAACTAATCTGTCCTGCTGCTCATTCCTTTGTCCATCCATGCTTAGTCTCCTGCTCCACTTGATCCTCATGCCATGCATCCAACAGCCTCATGCCATTTACATCACCAAATTATGCCATATCCTGCACTTTTACACCAAAGGGAGTTGTAAGTACATGCAATGCAAAATAAACAAAATGCAACTAAAAACACACTAAAATGTACTTAAGATAAGCGTAGTTCGTGTGAATTGATATCCGATAAGTATGTATAAAACCCACTTATCAAATACCCCCAAACTTGAACTGTTACTTGCCCTCAAGCAATGCATACACATAAAACACTGAAAATGCAAGTATATGCTATGCAACTAAAAATTATGATGTAACTAGTCTCACATTGTTCCAGCTATCACAGAAATTTAGTCCAAAATACCTCACCGAATTTTTCCAGATTCAAGAATACAAATTTAAACCAAACTATAGGCATAATGTCAGACACTCAGATAATTCATAAATTCTATATAGATGCTGTGTGTGTGTGTGTGTTGTGTTCACCAAAACTTGATTTAAGTAAAGAATACACATGCTAAATTGCTAAAAACTGAAAATTACAGTCTAAATCAAGACTCATGTATACTTATGCAACAAAGACTGTTCCAACATATTAAAGCAAACTAAGGTTCAATAATGGGCTTAACTGCTTTATTTCTATTCACGAGGGCGATTTTTTGCTCTTTCCTGCGGTGTTTATTTCTATGTTTCTTTTTTTTTCTTTTTTCACATGACTGTGCAATGCCTCATTCCATTAGGCATACACTGCTACTTGATAAGTAGGTTTTATACCTATTTATCTGGTATATGTTACTTGAATTAGTTGCTTAATCTCATGTTTCTTAGTTACTTTTCATGCATTTTGTGTTCGTTTTGTAGATTATATGCTTGGGAGTTGAAATCGCAAAGAATTGGTTTGAAATCGCAAAGAAAAGCAATCCGAACATCGTTTGGGCTTTCAAGTTTATTTCATGTTCTTGGTTTGGAACTTGGATTAAATTTTAGAGCTTCTTCTTAGCTTTCCGGAACATCTTGAATCATTCCAATCGGAGTTCGGATGCAAGAGTTATGACATTTGTACCAACGGACGTCGAACATCACTGTTTTGGGTGGTCATTTGCATAGCAGTCACTTCCAGGCCAATTTAGACCTTCATCCGTCCTTTATTTCTAAAATCTCAAAGAATGAAAGTTGTAGATCTCGTCGATATCTTCGATTTGATAGGTGGCAGGCCTCGTAACTTGTGACACCCCCAAATCCCGGTACTTCATTACCTCAAGATTTGGTGTTCACGTAATCAAAACATTCATTTATAAATACCCAATCATAAATAAAATTGAATAATAAACCTGCCCATACAGGAATTACATAAAATAAAATCTCCCAGGTTATCTAACCTTTACAAACAATCATTCAAGTAGAAAATAAAATAAACTTTATTACAATCTTTAAACCAAAGTCTGATAATAATACTATTAAACTATTACAAGTCTTCAGTACTTGTTCATCTTTCCCTTTTCTTTACTGGTGCTAGGTACGTCACCCTTTCCATCTTTAGCTGTAAGGATTTTATAGGCAAGAGTGAGCAAACAAGGCTCACTTGAAATATCAATTAATAAAACTTTTACATTCTTTGCCCATTCAGGGGCTCATTAGAACTGAACAATAAGTTCTATTAACTTCTTAAACGTTCCTTGCCTATTCAGAGGCTCAATAGAACTGAAACACTCCTTGCCCATTCAGGGGCTCAATAGAATTGAACAATAAATTCTATCAACATCTTAAATATTCAACTGAGGGTCTAATGACCACGAACCTTGTCCACAGTTATAAGTAATCTTTCAACTTTAACTTTTACAGTCATACGACTATAATGACTTCAGGGTACTTAGGGGGATCAACCCTTCGTACATTTATTGTATACAAGCATTTCAGCGCAAAGTACAAAACTAAGCGCAACCCCTATAAATAGGGTTGTTCATCTCAGCATTTCGAGTACAAGTCCGCCCCAAAGTCAGTTCGGTTTGGATACACTTAAAGGTAATTTAGAATTCAACGGACATCAACTAAGGATTAGTTGAATAAAAGATAATAGCAGTATGTTATTGAATAATCATAACTGAATAAACATTTCGTTCTAAGTTCATGCTTTAGGGATAATCTAATAGCATAACCATTGAATAACACATCATACTTTGCTTTGAATAACATTAAGCTAAGGTTACATCTTAGAATTTAATATCAAGCATGCATAACAACAATAATTTGAACGATAAACTGAGTCAACAGAATAAAGGTACTTGCAGGCTAATATAACAAGTTTAGAGTTAAGAAAAACTTGCATAATCAAAATAACTATCTCAACGAAAGTGTGGAGATGGGAAGCTTGTATCATCATGAATAACTAGATACAATTAAGTTGCTTAATGAAAATACTTTACTCAATAAAGTATAGAAATATGAAATTTGCATAACGAAACTTTAGGATTAGAGAACTTGCTCAATGTAAAAAGATAGGGATTTAGAATCTTGCCTTGCGCGTAGATTAAACCGTTATAATCCAAATCACAATTATCCTATATACATATGTTAACATGACATGATTAGTCATAATTAATGCTACAACACGTATGGTTTAAATGTCTAACCATGTAATCAAATCGCATAATCAAATTCTATCTAATAAAACTAATAACAATATTTGTTAATTAGTAATTCCGTGTTCACTCATAGTATTAACATACTATAATACCAAAAATACATACTCAACATTCATCATATATCATTCCATTAAAATATTAGATTTTTGTGCAAGACAAAATTCATTTATGAACTTTCTGTTAAGTGGCGCCGCGGCACTGAGGTGGCGCTTCGGCGCGAGACTTACATAGGGACTCGGCGCTGCGGCGCGAGGTCCGGCGCTGACTTCGGCACTGTGGCACGAAGTCAGGCTGGGGCGCGACTTTTGGCGCTAAGGCGCGAAACTTGACGCTGGAGCGTGAATTTTGACGCTGGGGCACCGAAACTCACAGAAGCAAAACGAAGAATATAGCCAAAGCTACTGTCTTTATTTTTTAACAACAATTAACCCTAACTCACATGTATAACTTATATAAATTACACATACACGTTAACAATCATCTCTATACCAATTACCAACAATTGAACAACAAATTTAAAAGACTTAAATCACTAAAATAATATTTGGTTAAAACTCAAAACTCCATTATTGACAAATAAAATACAGTGAACTGAAATTCCACTATTATCAACCAAATTTGATTCCTTTGAAATAAAAGTATGCCAACATATAAACCAGTTAACATGTATATTTCAATTTCTCAGTTAGCATACACAAATTTTTGATATATCTATAAACCACGTTCATAAGTATGTGTTCACTGTAAAAATTTTCTTTTCTTGTATACATAAATTTAGCATATAATCTTAAGCATACAATCATATATATATATATATATATATATATATATATATATGTATATATATATATATATATGTACATTTTTTTTAAGTTTAGAGGAACATACCTTTTGTTTGATTAGACAATCTTTGTTAATCACTGATAACTTTCTTTTGCTACTTCTCTCTCTCTCTCAGGTTTTCTCTCAAATTCTCTGAAACCTTCTCTTTGAAAACCCTTTTTCTCTGAACTTCTTCTTAGGCTTAGGCTTAGGCCATATACAATATACGTAAAAGTAAAAACTAAACTGATAACAAAACGTACATAAAAGAAACGCATATAGTCATAATAGACCTAATAAGTATTATCAGTTATCAGCATATAACGTATACTTATAAATATATAAATTATTTATTTAGTTAATAATTTAAATTCAAAAGAAATCCAAAAGCTATAAGGCTTTGTTTGGAAAACCATTCAAAAATTAAATGATTAATATACTTAAACCTTGTTTGGCAAAACTAAATTAAAATTACTGTAATTTATTTTAATAACTCTTATAATATAGTTATTTGCCACACTTTATTTAATAACAATTTATTAAATAAATTACTTAATCACATAACTCAATCCACATAACACATTAATTATTTAACAAATAAATAATTAACTAATCACATTAATTATTTAACAAATAGATAATTAACTAAATCAACTCAATCAAATTGAACAAATATTTATTCAATAATAAACACATCCAATAAATATTTATAATTTACATTTAAAAAAATCTGGAATGTTACATCATTCCCCTCTTATAAGGATTCTGTCCCCAGAATCACCACTCAAACAACACATTCGTTACATTCTTTCCTACTTATAAAGATTCTGTCCCCAGAATAGAAAACACAGATTAAACAAATAACTCAGGGTACTCTTTCATCATTTTCTCTTCGAGTTCCCACGTAGCTTCATCAGCATTGTGGTTCCTCCGTATCACCTTCACAGAAGGTATCACTTTATTCCTGAGCACTTATTCTTTTTTGCCGACTATGTGGATAGGAATCTCTTCATAAGATAAATCTTTCTCGAACTGCAACGGTTCTTACTCGATCACGTGATTGTAATCGGGTTTATATGGTTGTAACACCGAAATATGAAAAACATTGTGAATGTTTTCCAACTCTGGAGGTAGAGCTACCTCGTAAGCTACCTCTCCAACTCTTCGCAGCACTTCGAAGGGTCCAATAAACCTCGGGCCTAGTTTTCCCTTCTTACTGAAACAAATTTTCCCCTTCCAAGCAGAAACTTTTAGGAATACGTAGCTTCCTACGTCAAATACACGATCTTGCTTGTGTTGATCAGCATACTTTTTCTATCGGTCTTGAGCTGCTACCAATCTTATCCTGATGAGTTTGATAATCTCAGCAGTTTGTTGCACTAGTTCTGGTCCTAGCAGTTGACGTTCACCAACTTCATCCCAGCACAGTGGAGTTCTGCACTTTCTGCCGTATAACGCTTCGTAAGGCGGCATGCCGATGCTCGCGTGATAAGTATTATTGTAGGCGAATTCCACCAATGGTAATTGTTCTTCCCAGCTTCCTTTGAAATCCATGACGCATGCTCTCAGCATATCTTCCAATGTCTGGATCGTTCGTTCGCTTTGGCCATCTGTTTGTGGATGATAAGCCGTACTCATTCGTAATTGAGTTCCCATGCATTATTGTAGTCTCTTCCAGAAATTTGACGTGAATCGCGTGTCTCTATCGGACACAATTGACACTGGCACTCCATGTCTCGAAACGATTTCTTTAATGTACAATCTTGCTAACTGATCAAGATTGAACCTAATCTTTATTGGTAAAAAGTGCGTTGATTTCGTCAGTCTATCCACTATCACCCAAATCGCATCGCATCCTCTCTGAGTAGTTGGAAGACCCACCACAAAATCCATCGTGATATGCTCCCACTTCCATTCCAGTATTTCGAACGGTTGAAGTAATCCGTTGGGTCTTTGATGTTTGTCTTTTACTCTTTGACATGTCAAACATTTCGCCACGCATTCTGCAACGTCCCTTTTTATATTCGGCCACCAAAAATGTCGGCATAAATCTTGGTACATCTTCGTGCTTCCTGGATGAATTGAATATCTTGAGCTATGAGCTTCGTTCAAGATTTCGTCTTTTATTTCTGGCGTTGCTAGAACCCAGATTCTTCCCTCGAATCGTAGTAGTCCTTCACTATCGATCTTGTATTTCGTATTGCTACCATCAACCATATTCTCTATTATCTTCCCACATTCTTCATCTTGTAACTGAGCGTTCTTCACCTTGTTCAGTAAAGTTGGACCTGCTTCTAACTGAAATAGTCGTTCGTCGGATTCCTGTGGAAATTTGATTTCCAGCTCTAACTTTGTCATTGCTGAAATGAGCTCCTCCTGAGTTGTTATCAGCATCAACTTCTCCCGACCTTTCCTGCTTAAAGCATCTGCAACCACATTCGCTTTGTCTGGATGATAAAAGATCTCACAATCGTAATCTTTTATCAATTCCATCCACTTTCTCTGACGCATGTTCAAATCCTTCTGAGTGAAAATATACTTCAGACTTTTGTGGCCTGTGTAGATCTCACATTTCTCTCCATAAAGATAGTGTCTCCATATCTTGAGAGCAAATACTACTGCAGCCAATTCCAAATCATGAGTCGGATAACCTTTCTCATAATTAATCCTTTAGTTGTCTTGATGCATAAGCAATCTTTGAAAAATCTTGAATGAATCTTCTATAATAACCGGCCAGCCCCAAGAAACTCCTCACCTCCGAAGGTGTCCTTGGTTGTTCCCAATTTATTACAGCTTCCACTTTCGATGAATCCACTGAAATCCCATCTTTGTCAATCACATGACCCAAAAATTGTACACGATCGAGCCAAAATTCGCACTTAGAGAATTTCACGTACAGCTTTTCCCTTCGTAGTGTCTCCAATGTCAAACGTAAATGTTCCACGTGTTCTTCTTGAGTTTTAGAATACACCAGAATGTCGTTGATAAATACCACTACGAACTTGTCTAAGAATGGTTTAAATACCCTGTTCATCAAATCCATGAACACAGCAAGGGCATTTGTTAAACCAAAAGACATCACCAGAAACTCGTAATGTCCATACTGAGTTCTGAATGTCGTTCTAGGCATATCCTCCTTTCTTACCTTCAATTGGTGATACCCACTTCTCAAATCTATTTTCGAGAAATATTTAGCACCCTTCAACTGATCAAATAAGTCATCTATTCTAGGCAACGGATACCTATTCTTAATAGTGACTTTGTTTAACTCTCTATAATCAATGCAAAGACGCATTGATCCATCCTTCTTCTTAACGAATAAAACTGGCGCTCCCCACGGTGATATGCTTCGTTGAATATACTTCTTGTCTAGCAGCTCTTGCAGTTGTACCATCAGTTCTTTCATTTCTACCGGAGCCATTCTGTACGGGGCCTTCGATATTGGTGCAGTTCCTGGCACTAAGTCGATTACGAACTCAATCTCTCTGTCAGGCGGAAGTCCTGGCAAATCTTCCGAAAATACATCTACGAATTCCCTAACCACTGGTATCTCCTCCAGTTTCTCACCCTTCTTCTGAGTATCGACTATGTAAGCTAAATAACCCACAAAGCCTTGACTCAACAACTTCTTGGCCTGCATAATCGTTAGACATTTCATTTGTCTAGGTGACTTGCTACCATAGAATACTACCTTTGACGGAGTCATAAGGTTTACACACTTCTTGTGACAATCAATTACCGCTCCATATTTGAACAACCAATCCATTCCCAAAATTACATCAAATTCCCCGAGTCTAATCGGAATTAAATCTACCATCATGATATTCCCTTTTATGTTCACCCTACAGTTCTTGTATACAAACCTAACAGGAAACACCTCCATATTCGCAATTTCTATGTTCAAAGGGAAATTCAGTTCTTCTCTAGGCAATTCTAACCTCTTAGCGAATTCATCAGATATAAACGAGCAAGTAGCACCCGAATCAAATAATACATAAGCATTAATATCATTGATTGGGATAATACTTGACACGACATCTTTTGATTGCACAACATCTTGCACAGTCATGTTGAAAGTTCTGGCTGTGGGTTTGTTTGACGCTGTAGGTCCAGCTATGGCCCAAGTACCTCCACTGCTGCCTCCCTTACTTCTTGCAGTTTCTTCCACCTTCCTCTGAGGGCTTTCACGAGCAAAGTGATCCTTGGATCCGCACGTGAAACATACATTCTTCTTAGGTTGGGTACAATTTGAGGCGATGTGACCCTCCTGGCCACAGTTAAAATGTGCACGTTTCCCCATCAAGAACACCCCCTTATGAAACCTCCCGCGTGTAGCACATGCTTCAAACTTCCTAAACTGTTGGTTACCCTGCTGGTTTGCAGTACTCCCATTTTTTCGTTCCACTTCCTCTTAAAGTTGTTGTTGTTATTGCCATTTCCATTGCCTCCGCTACCATTCTTCACTTCCACATCATTCTTCTTCTTCTTCTGCTCTTGATTGAATTTTGTCACTGCCTCGCCTCCACCTTCAGCGAATACAGCCTTCTCCATTACTGTTGCAAACTTCTTCAACTGGAACAGAAAAACCCTACTGTACAGCCAGGGCTTCAGTCCCTGTTCGAATCTTTTTGCCTTACGCTCGTCTATGCTGACCTGATATGGCGCAAACCTCGCCAATTTGTTGAACTTCATGACATACTTAGATATTGGCATCGTTCCCTGCTTCAGTTCCAACAACTGAACCTCTAACTGACTCTTCGAACTCTCTGGGAAATAGGTTTTGAAGAATAACTCCTTGAACCTATCCCAGGTCATCACTCCTAGTCCTTCCCGGTTTTTATTGGCCTGCCACCAATAACTAGCTTCTGCTTTCAACATGAATGTTGCAAAAGCAGTCTTCTGATCATCCCCTACCCTAGCGACTTCAAATATCTTCTCAATTTTCATAATCCAAGTCTGTGCCTCGACTGGATTTATGGATCCACGGAATTCAGGTGGTCCAACCACCTTAAACTCCTTAAACGTTTTGCCTTGGTTTTGAGGTTGACTCTGCAACGCTCCTGCTAATAATGTCACTAGTTATCGGAAGGGATTATCTTCAACATCGTTATTGTTAGTTCTCTCATTGGTTCTCTGTCGGGATGGTTCACGTCTGGGAGGCATTTTTTGTTAAAACAAAACATCTATTAGACTATTACTCAACTTCTTTAAGTATCTTCTAATTAACTTGCCTCCAAAAAAAGAAATAACCACATAAACACATAACACTTTGAATAAAATAATAACTTTTATTTATTCATCATTACTTCGAAAAACATAAAAATAATAGCATCACTGCTATTTTCATACCTTCCCTGAACTACAAAAGTTACAGGATAACATCATCATTCTCATAACCCATGGTTACATAACACTAGGGATTTACACATTACTTAACATTTATTACGTGCATAATAGACACATTTCTTACGATGATCTATTAAGATACTCCGTAGCCTTTTGACGCTCTTCTTCCATAACTCGGAACATGGTTCGGCGATCTAACATGTATGATGGCAGAGTCTCGAACTGAATTGGATAACCCATGACCCGATCTTGATCTCGGTTGATCACGATATTGAATACTTTATCCATCTCTTCCATCTTCATCCTCTTTGCTTGTGCGTCCCTTATTGCTCTTCCAGTTCGTTGATAAGCTTCCTCGTATGCGTCTTCATCTCTCGCCCTCTTGGTAGCTTCTTCCTTCAGCTTGTTCTTCAGTTCCACGACCATCTCTATCAATTGTTCCTTCTCTCCTTCAGTCTGCATCATCTTCTCTTCAGCATTAGTTAGACATTCATCTCGATCCTGGATATCGTCGTCCTTCTGTGTCATTGCAGTCTGTTGTTCAGCTACTATCTCCTGCAACTCCTCAACTATGTCCTGAAGTTCCACGTTACGGTCGTAGACTTCATCATACATACAAGCGGCCATCGAGGTTAGTGGAGTCTCTTCCTCCTCGTCCACGTCATCCTCATCCTCCTTTGGCAACTCCACGGGATCCTCCTCATCCGTCTCCACATCATCATCCTCATCTTCAACCAATGTGACCAACGAGACTGACTCCTGTGGCAGTAGTTATTCTCAAACAGCCTGAATGTCGCGAGGCTCCTCCTCTATAGGCATCTGAGGTCCTTCCTCTCTAGCCTGACTGGATTCTCCGACATTAGTCATCCTGACAACAATGTTTTAAAGTTTCAATTATTAATCATTCTACTCGACACTCATGAGCACATAAGTTATAAACACATAAACACATAAGTGTTTTATTACTTCTTCCTTAAAACTCGATAAGAGTTATCTCCACTATCTTTTCAAAGGTTACTTCCTAAGGCTTTTCCCCCCACCTAAGGTTCATAACCTAAAGTTTTGATACCAACTTGTGACACCCCCAAATCCCGGTACTTCATTACCTCAAGATTTGGTGTTCACGTAATCAAAACATTCATTTATAAATACCCAATCATAAATAAAATTGAATAATAAACCTGCCCATACAGGAATTACATAAAATAAAATCTCCCAGGTTATCTAACCTTTACAAACAATCATTCAAGTAGAAAATAAAATAAACTTTATTACAATCTTTAAACCAAAGTCTGATAATAATACTATTAAACTATTACAAGTCTTCAGTACTTGTTCATCTTTCCCTTTCCTTTACTGGTGCTAGGTACGTCACCCTTTCCATCTTTAGCTGTAAGGATTTTATAGGCAAGAGTGAGCAAACAAGGCTCACTTGAAATATCAATTAATAAAACTTTTACATTCTTTGCCCATTCAGGGGCTCATTAGAACTGAACAATAAGTTCTATTAACTTCTTAAACGTTCCTTGCCTATTCAGAGGCTCAATAGAACTGAAACATTCCTTGCCCATTCAGGGGCTCAATAGAATTGAACAATAAATTCTATCAACATCTTAAATATTCAACTGAGGGTCTAATGACCACGAACCTTGTCCACAATTATAAGTAATCTTTCAACTTTAACTTTTACAGTCATATGACTATAATGACTTCAGGGTACTTAGGGGGATCAACCCTTCGTACATGTATTGTATACAAGCATTTCAGCGCAAAGTACAAAACTAAGCGCAACCCCTATAAATAGGGTTGTTCATCTCAGCATTTCGAGTACAAGTCCGCCCCAAAGTCAGTTCGGTTTGGATACACTTAAAGGTAATTTAGAATTCAACGGACATCAACTAAGGATTAGTTGAATAAAAGATAATAGCAGTATGTTATTGAATAATCATAACTGAATAAACATTTCGTTCTAAGTTCATGCTTTAGGGATAATCTAATAGCATAACCATTGAATAACACATCATACTTTGCTTTGAATAACATTAAGCTAAGGTTACATCTTAGAATTTAATATCAAGCATGCATAACAACAATAATTTGAACGATAAACTGAGTCAACAGAATAATGGTACTTGCATGCTAATATAACAAGTTTAAAGTTAAGAAAAACTTGCATAATCATAATAACTATCTCAACGAAAGTGTGGAGATGGGAAGCTTGTATCATCATGAATAACTAGATACAATTAAGTTGCTTAATGGAAATACTTTACTCAATAAAGTATAGAAATATGAAATTTGCATAACGAAGCTTTAGGATTAGAGAACTTGCTCAATATAAAAAGATAGGGATTTAGAATCTTGCCTTGCGCATAGATTAAACCGTTATAATCCAAATCACAATTATCTTATATACATATGTTAACATGACATGATTAGTCATAATCAACGCTACATCACGTATGGTTTAAATGTCTAACCATGTAATCAAATCGCATAATCAAATTCTATCTAATAAAACTAATAACAATATCTGTTAATTAGTAATTCCGTGTTCACTCATAGTATTAACATACTATAATACCAGAAATACATACTAAAAAATTCATCATATATTATTCCATTAAAATATCAGATTTTTGTGCAAGACAAAAGTCGTTTATGAACTTTCTGTTAAGTGGCGCCGCGGCGCCACAGTTTGAACTATGGGCCGTGTTGCGGCGCTGAGGTGGTGCTTCGGTGCGAGGCTTACATAGGGACTTGGCGCTGCGGCGCGAGGTCCAGCACTGACTTCGGCACTGCGGTACGAAGTCTAGCTGGGGCGCGACTTTTGGCGCTAAGGCGCGAAACTTGACGCTGGAGCGTGAACTTTGACGCTGGGGCGCCGAAACTCACAGAAGCAAAACGAAGAACAGAGCCAAAGCTACTGTTTTTAATTTTTAACAACAATTAACCCTAACTCACATGTATAACTTAAATAAATTACATATACACGTTAATAATCATCTCTATACCAATTACCAACAATTGAACATGTGACAACCAAGAATTTTGGATTGTCCAGAATTTAAGTTTAAAGAATTAGTTATTAATAAAATGAATTTTTATTAATACTATTCTGTGATATGTGTTTATTAATCGTTCTATAACCTAGAATGATTATTAATCGGGAGGATTCTGGCTACGAGCTCGATTGAACGAGTAAGAATTTTCAAGATGAAAATAAAAATTTTCTGGGAACAAAATATTTTCGGGGAAAAAGACGAAATAGGCATTATTCAACCGACGAAACCTAAAGGTTAGGGTTTGAATAACCTAAGCCTTTTTGAGAGTT
Source organism: Panax notoginseng (assembly GCA_016801055.1). NCBI lineage: Eukaryota > Viridiplantae > Streptophyta > Magnoliopsida > Apiales > Araliaceae > Panax > Panax notoginseng. Next base: position 87,295,510 of record CM029021.1, on the reverse strand, counting down.
CGGTATGTCGAAATGACATTCTGCCAAAAGATTTGACGATAATATATCGTGAAAAGTTAAGCAAGTCGATAAAAGTTTTTCTCGAAAAATGTATAGAAATAGGACGAAATAAAAACGACGAAAAGTATGGTTATGTACTTTTCACTCGTTTAGCTACGTTAGAAAAAAACGTGAAGGAAAACGGTTAACGTTGAAACGTGTTTTTCAGTTTTTCGAAGATCCGAAGAATACGTAAAAGTTAATCGGTAAAGGAATGACGAAATATCCAAAAATATTTGGATTCCGAGAACTTCAGTTTTTGAACTGTCGGACAAAACCCAGAAGACGGAAGCACGAAGCTTCCAAGGGAAGCTACGTGAATAGTAAGGAGGTGGGAATAGTAAGGAGGTGTGAATAGTAAGGAGGTTGGGGGCGAAATGACTAAAATACCCCTAGCCTTGAAAATTTATAAATAGAGAGCTTAAGCTCATTTGGTTGGGATTTTAAAAATCCAACTCTTGAGAGAGAGAGGGAGCTCGGATGGGAAGGAGAAAGAGGAGGAAAAGATTGCTTGTGTGCAAACTTTGTCCGACGGAAGAGGATTAAAAAAGAACGATAATCCGAACCCTTGTTCTTCTAAATTTTCTTTAAGTTTTTATGTTCAAAAACATAACTTAATGAAAATAAGAAGTAAAAGAGATTAGTAAAGATTTCATATGGTTGAAATCGTAAGAAAATGAAGAAATAAGAATAAGAAATTTAGTTTATAAATTTCTTAAGGAAGTATAAGATTCGTAAGGATTTTGAGCGATCCGAATGAATCTTATGAATGAGTAGGACAAAAAAGTAAGGAATGGTGTTCTTTAACATCAAATTCCAAGAAAAAGTAGAATCGTAATCCAAAATATCGATTAAAATGAAGAACGAACGAAGAACGCGAAGAACATGAAGAACGTTGTTGATGGACAAATTTAAAACCATCGTAGTGTAAATGTTATTGATGGACAAGTTTAAAACCAACGCGTATAAGTTAGTTGCTTATTGCTTGGTTAGGAACGTTAGAAACGTTCATGAAGAACAAATTAAAACTAAGCTATAACGAAGTTATGGTGAAAATTTTGTAAAAGAAGAACGAAAATTTGAAAGTTAGTAAATGAACCCGAACGTGTAGGTTTCATAAGAATGTAAGAGAACATATAAAATGTGAGTCTTGAACTCAAGAACGAATGAATTCCGAGTTCGGATGACCGAATTACGGACGAACGAGCGAAGAACGTTAAAAGCGTAAAAATGAATAAAGGGTTAAGATTAAGCCAATTGAATGGCATGTTAACAGATTCAGAACAAAGTTCTGTCTGAGGAATATTAAATTACATAAGATAAGGAAGAAAATGGCTTTGAAACAACCACGTTCTGAGTTATAACGAAGAATTTATGAGATTTCAAAATCGGTGTCTCAAGCTTGTAAAAGACTTAGAAAATTTTCTAGGTTTCTTACTCGGCGCCGCAGCGCGAGTTGTGCCTTGGAGGTTGGCGCTGCAGCGCAAACAGTGTCTGAGTACACTACAAGAGTTCGCCGCAGCGCGAACTGTAGTACAATTTGTGGCGCCGCAGCGCCATATACAGTACAAAAATCTTTTAGAGTGTGGCGCTGCAGCGCGGCCCACTAAGTAAGGACTCGCGCCGCAGCGCCAGTCTGAGAATAGAGGAGAGAGAAGTAGGTCGCGCCGCAGCACGAGAGGAAAGGAAGGGCACGGCGCCGCAGCGCCGGTGCAGAGCAATGACCAGAAATGAGATTTTTAGTTCTCAGTTACTGGAGGATGTGCAAGAAAGAAGTAGGAACATGTAGTTCTCGTAATGTAACATCCAATCAAGTGTATTAAACCTTTAATGAAGGTTGAACAGAAAGATTAAATGAGATCAAAAGAAGGTGAACGCGAGTTACGTAACCGATGTTTGGGGACCGTAGTCGCGATAAACGAACGTGAGGGATTGCTATGATTGTGATTCCTTAGACGTTGACTGATGAAGGTAATGAATAACATGACGGTGTTATGCCATGGTAATGAGAGATAAGTATAAGGCGTTTAGACGCTATGAATGCAACGTTGTTGCGAGGAACTATCGGTCTTAGCATACAACGGATTGTATGGCTTCGATATTAAGAAAGAATAATAAACATGGGGTTCATGGAATGGATAACGATGAATGCAATTGAAACCTTGAGTAAAGGTTGAATGAGAGATTAAGAGACGAGCAACGTGAACGTTGAATACGTAAATGATCCTTGTAATCATATTCGCGTTTGACGAACGTTCTAAGTATACCCTGGTTGTATGACATAGACGTTGACGAAGGTAGTACGTAAAATCTGAATTGTTGAGAAAGCCGTAACGAACGGTAAAAAGATTAATGAAAGCTGAATGTGATTCAGATAAGAATGAGTCCTAGAGAAGTATAAGAAGACGATAAGAATGTAAATCATCAAAGATGATGAACATTTTGAGTAAGACATCTCCGTATGTCATAAAGCCGTAAAGCGGTAAAAAAGTTGGTCGCGTAAACTTAGTTGTAAGAACGTGAACCTTAAGAAGTAAAGTTAAGTAAACCAATGTGTAAGTCAAGTATATGACTAATTGGTGTATGTGTTGTTTCCTTATGTGTTATAGGGATTTGAATGAGCAGTCAGCGTAAGCTGTAGCTGTGCATAAGGCAAGTTTCCTAACTTCATTCATATTTTAAATGAATGCTAGTTTCTTAAACTTCTCAGATGTTGAACTTGAGAAGTTCTGTCTGTGTGCGAATGTGCGATATTTGTTCAAGGTGGTAGAATGTATGAGGCCTTGTGCCACAATGTGAACACTTCGGTGTTCTGTGAGATGAACTGTTCTATGATTGAACTGTTCAATAAAAGAATATTTTGTTTATGCATGAACCGTTATTGATAAGTCTGTGCTATTGATTCTAGCCAGACAAAATGTGCATGAAAGGGAGTAGAGAATGAAAGTATTTCAAAGTGCATTTAACTAGTGTTTTAAGATGATAGGAATCAAGACGATTCCTATTATTCAAGCTGCTTCATAACCTTTGTTCGATTATTGAAGTCTGAAAAGAATATTTAAATTCTTGAAGTTGTTTGTTCAACTGTATGACTTGCTAGGCAATTGAATGCTCACACTTGCTTTAAATGAAAAATATTTTCAGCGAACGATGTTAGAAGAACATAAAGATCCTGTGTAGATCAAGCTGACGGTATCCAGATGAAGTGTCATTCAAAATGTGAATGAGCGAGAAGATCAAGTGAAGACTTGTAATGTAGAAAGATGAGAATTAAACTATAGAATAGTTTAATGAACGATTATGTATCCTTGGTGGCGGATAAAAGTCACTCGTGCAAGATGTAAAGAATAATGTAATTATCATTATTTGAAATGAAAGATATTATAAGGTTTCCAGAACCTGGGATTTGAGAATGTATGTCGTTATAGTTTAGTATATAATGATGTATGTTGGATGAATGACGTACTCGTGACGTACGGAATCCGGGTGTGAAGATAGACCGGATTTCGAGGGAGGGGGTTACAAGTTGGTATCAGAGCTGATAGGTTATAAACCTTAGGTATGAGTACCTAAGACTATAATCGTAAAGAGAAGGATAAGAAGATCACCACGTGATCATAGTAAATCGTAGTAACAGATGAGTTTTTAAACGATGAATGATTTATTGCTAATGCTATGAATGAACGGTACTACGAAGTAGTACGGGAAGAAGAACTCAGATTGAGTTGTAAAGGATAGTATACGAATTAAAGAAAACTCGTATTAAGTAAAGAGAGAGTTAGAAGTTGTAAAATTTCAATTGAGGACTCATGTGATGGCTGAGTTGTATGAACCTTTGTTATGGGCAGAGGTTTGTACTTTGGTGTAACAACTGCTCAGTTTATTACAGTGATAATCATTGGAATTGGTCGTGCTATTAAGATGTATATGACGAGAAGGTGAATCTTTTCTCATGTATATACTTGGTAGGTAGAGAATGATAAGATTAGGTGCGAGTTCTTGAAACTCATACTTATGGTAAGTTCGTGACTCATAATAATATGGTATGTTTTTGAATGTTTCAGCGAATGGATGCCTAAGGTCTGTCTGGATGTTCCTAAACTCATATTATTGTGAAAAGTTCCTGAACTCATAATGTGTGGTAAGTTGATGGACTGTACTATGGTATAGAGATGTTTAGACTGAAAACAAAGTATTTTCAGTAGACTTAGCATTGAAGGTGCTAGAGAAGATTAAGTATTGTCGCAAGTAAGACAATGAAGGAAGATGGAGAATAAGATATTCCAAGTCATCTAGCTATGCTAGATTTCGAAATTTCTTGAAATCATGCTAATGTGCGCGTTTTGGAAAATGAAAGAATTGGTTCAACTTTTGGAACCAATGGATTTTAAAAGAACTATTCTTGGTATGTCTATGCTAATTGTTACGGCTAGACAAAAATTGATTTGAAATATCAAAATGAATTTTATGTCATCCGTGCATTTGATGCAAGGATGGTAAAAAGATGGAGTTGTTAATGCAATTGAACCTGGTGGGATGTGATCTTAGGATCAACAAACCGCTATGGTATGATGTATAATAACGAAGTCATAAACTGACGAAGTCCTCAACGTACTGTGAAGAGTACGGTATCATGACGTCATGAATAGTTTTGATGTATTGCAAAAGAATTTAAAGAAGTAGTCGATGTCAAGTGAGTTGACTAGACGAATGTTTCGAGTTGATATCCAATTTATTGATATGGTCTAAGCTACTTGATTTGGCTAAGACGAATGGTATGTCATGATTAAAAGAAAATCGAGCTTTCTTTGAAGAGCTATGCAGAACCAAATTGTTTTGGTGAGGAATCTAAGTCTGAGGAGAACATGGAAGAGGTAGTTACTTTCTTTGTGATTGTAAACTTACCGTGGAAAGAAAGGTTTACAGCGAAAGGTTGTTTAACCTAGTAAGAGTTCATGGTCAATTTGACCCCTCAGCAAAAGAATAAAATGTTTTAAAGGAATCTTTATATTCCTAGCTATTCCTTCTACTCCATGATTCTTGACAGGTTATGGAGGGTAGGAATGATGGAAAGATAAGAACTTCTTTGAAGTAAAGTTGAGAAGAAGAGTAAGTTAAAATTTCAAGGTCAAAATTCTGTGAAGAAGGGAAGAATGTGATGACCCGGGTAAGGGTGTGGTTTTAAGAAATTCCGAGGATAGAATTTTTATAAGGAGGGAAGAATGTGACAACCCAGAATTTTAGATTGTCCAGAATTTAAGTTTAAAGAATTAGTTATAAATAAAATAAATTTTTATTAATACTATTATGTGCTATGTGTTTATTAATCGTTCTATAACCTAGAATAATTATTAATCGGGAGGATTTTGGCTACGAGCTAGATTGAACGAGTAAGAATTTTCAAGACGAAAATAAAATTTTCCGGGAACAAAATATTTTCGGGGAAAAAGACGAAATAGGCACTATTCAACCGACGAAACCTAAAGGTTAGGGTTTGAATAACCTAAGCCTTTTCGAGAGTTCAGTATGTCGAAATGACATTCCGTCGAAAGATTTGACGATAATATATCGTGAAAAGTTAAGTAAGCCGATAAAAGTTTTTCTCGAAAAACGTACAGAAATTGGACGAAATAAAAACAACGAAAAGTATGGTTATGTACTTTTCACTCGTTTAGCTACATTAGGGTAAAACGTGAAGGAAAACGCTTAATGTTGAAAAGTGTTTTTCAATTTTTCGAAGATCCGAAGAATACGTAAAAGTTAATCGGTAAAGAAAAGACGAAATATCCAAAAATATTTGGATTCCGAGAACTTCAGTTTTCGAACTGTCGGACAAAACCCGAAAGACGGAAGCACGAAGCTTCCAAGGGAAGCTACGTGAATAGTAAGGAGGTGTGAATAGTAAGGAGGTTGGGGCGAAATGACTAAAATACCCCTAGCCTTGAAAATCTATAAATAGAGAGCTTAAGCTCATTTGGTTGGGATTTTAAAAATCCAACTCTTGAGAGAGAGAGAGAGAGGGAGCTTGGATGGGAAGGAGAAAGAGGAGAAAAAGATTGCTCGTGTGCAAACTTTGTCCGACGGAAGAGGATTAAAGAAGAACGGTAATCCGAACCATTGTTCTTCTAAATTTTCTTTAAGTTTTTATGTTCAAAAACATAACTTAATGAAAATAAGAAGTAAAAGAGATTAGTAAAGATTTCATATGGTTGAAATCGTAAGAAAATGAAGAAATAAGAATAAGAAATTTAGTTTATAAATTTCTTAAGGAAGTATAAGATTCGTAAGGATTTTGAGCGATTCGAATGAATCTTATGAATGAGTAGGACTAATAAGTAAGGAATGGTGTTCTATAACATCAAATTCCAAGAAAAAGTATAATCGTAATCCAAAATATCGATTAAAATGAAGAACGAACGAAGAACGCAAAGAACACGTGAAGAACACGAAGAACGTTGTTGATGGACAAATTTAAAACCATCGTAGTGTAAATGTTGTTGATGACAAGTTTAAAATCATCGCGTATAAGTTAGTTGCTTATTGCTTGGTTAGGAACGTTAGAAACGTTCATGAAGAACGGATTAAAACTAAGCTGTAACGAAGTTATGGTGAAAATTTTGTAAAAGAAGAACAAAAATTTGAAAGTTAGTAAATGAACCTGAACGTGTAGGGTTTCATAAGAATGTAAAAGAACATATAAAATGTGAGTCGTGGACTCAAGAACGAACGAATTCCGAGTTCGGATGACCGAATTACGGACGAACGAGCGAAGAACGTTAAAAGCATAAAAATGAATGAAGGGTTAAGATTAAGCCAATTGAATGGCATGCTAATAGATTCAGAATGAAGTTTTGTCTGAGGAATATTAAAGTACGTAAGATAAGGAAGAAAATGGCTTTGGAACGACCTCGTTCTGAGTTATAACGAAGAAGTTATGAGATTTCAAAATCGGCATCTCAAGCTTGTAAAAGACTTAGAAAATTTTCTAGGTTTCTTACTCGGCGCCGCAACACGAGTTGTGCCTTGGAGGCCGGCGCCGCAGCGCGAACAGTGTCTGAGTACACTGCAAGAGTTCACCGCAGCGCGAATTGTAGTACAATATGTGGCGCCGCAGCGCCATGTACAGTACGAAAATCTTCTAGAGTGTGGCGCCGCAGCGCGGCCCACTAAGAAAGGACTCGCGCCGCAGCGCCAGTCTGAGAAGAGAGGAGAGAGAATTAGGTCGCGCCGCAGTGCGAGAGGAAAGGAAGGGCGCGGCGCCGCAGCGCCAGTGCAGAGCAATGGCCAGAAATGAGATTTTTAGTTCTCAGTTATTGGAGGATGTGCAAGAAAGAAGTAGGAACATGTAGTTCACGTAATGTAACATCCAATCAAGTGTATTAAACCTTTAATGAAGGTTAAACAGAAAGATTAAACGAGATTAAAAGAAGGTGAACGCGAGTTACGTAACCGATGTCTGGGGACCGTAGTCGCGATAAACGAACGTGAGAGATTTCTATGATTGTGATTCCTTAGACGTTGAGTGATGAAGGTAATGAATAACATTACGGTGTTATGCCATGGTAATGAGAGATAAGTATAAGGCGTTTAGATGCTATAAACGTAATGTTGTTGCGAGGAATGATCGGTCTTAGCATACAACGGATTATATGGCGTCGATATTAAGAAAGAATAATAAACATGGGGTTCATGGAATGGATAACGATGAATGCAATTGAAACCTTGAGTAAAGGTTGAATGAGAGATTAAGAGACGAGCAACGTGAACGTTGAATACGTAAATGATCCTTGTAATCATATTCGCGTTTGACGAACGTTCTAAGTATACCCTGGTTGTATGACATAGACGTTGACGAAGGTAGTACGTAAAATATGAATTTTTGAGAAAGCCGTAACAAACGGTAATAAGATTAATGAAAGCTGAATGTGATTCGGATAAGAATGAGTCCTAGAGAAGTATAAGAAGGCGATAAGAATGTAAATCATCAAAGATGATGAACGTTTTGAGTAAGACTTCTCCGTATGTTATAAAGCCGTAAAGCGGTAAAGAAAATTGGTCGTGTAAACTTAGTTGTAAGAACGTGAACCTTAAGAAGTAAAGTTAAGTAAACTAATGTGTAAGTCAAGTATATGACTAATTGGTGTATGTGTTATTTTCTTATGTGTTATAGGGATTGGAATGAGCAGTTCAACGTAAGCTGTAGCTATGCGTAAGGCAAGTTTCCTAACTTCATTCATATTTTAAATGAATGCTAGTTTCTTAAACTTCTCAGATGTTGAACTTGAGAAGTTCTGTCTATGTGCGAATGTGCTATATTTGTGCAAGGTGGTAGAATGTATGAGGCCTTGTGCCATAATGTGAACACTTCGGTGTTCTGTGAGATGAACTATTCTGTGATTGAACTGTTCAATAAAAGAATGTTATGTTTATGCATGAACCGTTATTGATAAGTCTGTGCTATTGATTCTAGCCAGACAGAATGTGCATGAAAGGGAGTAAAGAATAAAAGTATTTCAAAGCGCATGTAACTAGTGTTTTAAGATGATAGGAATTAAGACTATTCCTATTATTCAAGCTGCTTCATAACCTTTGTTCGGTTATTGAAGTCTGAAAAGAATATTTAAATTCTTGAAGTTGTTTGTTCAACTGTATGACTTGTTGGGCAATTGAATGTTCACACTTGCTTTAAATAAAAAATATTTTCAGCGAACGATGTTAGAAGAACTTAAGGATCCCGTGTAGATCAAGCTGACGGTATCCAGATGAAGTGTCATTCAAAATGTGAATGAGCGAGAAGATCAAGTGAAGACTTGTAATGTAGAAAGATGAGAATTAAACTATAGAATAGTTTAATGAACGATTATGTACCCTTGGTGGCGGATAAAAGTCACTCGTGCAAGATGTAAAGAATAATATAATTATCATTATTTGAAATGAAAGATATTATAAGGTTTCCAGAACCTGGAATTTTAGAATGTATGTTGTTATATTTCACTATATAATGCTGTATGTTGGATGAATGACGTACTCGTGACGTACGGAATCCGGGTGTGAAGATAGACCGGATTTTGGGGCGTTACAGAACAACAAATTTAAAAGACTTAAATCACTAAAATAATATTTGGTTAAAACTCAAAACTCCAATGTTGACAAATAAAATGCAGTGAACTGAAATTCCACTGTTATCAACCAAATTTGATTCCTTTGAAATATAAGTATGTCAACATATAAACCAGTTAACATGTATAGTTCAATTTCTCAGTTAGCATACACAAATTTTTGATATATCTATAAACCACGTTCATATATATATATATATATATATATATATATATATATATATATATATATATATATATATATATATATATATATATATACATACATATGCTAATATAACAATTACAGTTAATCATATTATCATAACCAATTATAAAACATAGTTTACGAAAAATTTTGTAAAACTTTATATATACAGTGAAATAGAAGAATACACAGACTTTAGGCATCATGAACTATAACATATATATATATATATATATATATATATATATATATATATATATATATATATATATACGTACATTTTTTTAAGTTTAGAGGAACATACCTTTTGTTTGATTAGACAATCTTTGTTAATCACTGATAACTTTTTTTTGCTACTTCTCTCTCTCTCTCTCTCTCAGGTTTTCTCTCAAATTCTCTGAAACCTTCTCTTTGAAAACCCTTTTTCTCTGAACTTCTTCTTAGGCTTAGGCTTAGGCCATATACAATATACGTAAAAGTAAAAACTAAACTGATAACAAAGCGTACATAAAAGAAACGCATATAGTCATAATAGACCTAATAAGTATTATCAGTTATCAGCATATAACGTATACTTATAAATATATAAATTATTTATTTAGTTAATAATTTAAATTCAAAAGAAATCCAAAAGCCATAAGGCTTTGTTTGGCAAACCATTCAAAAATTAAATGATTATTATACTTAAACCTTGTTTAGCAAAACTAAATTAAAATTACTGTAATTTATTTTAATAAATCTTATAATATAGTTATTTGCCACACTTTATTTAATAACAATTTATTAAATAAATTACTTAATCACATAACTCAATCCACATAACACATTAATTATTTAACAAATAAATAATTAACTAATCACATTAATTATTTAACAAATAGATAATTAACTAAATCAACTCAATCAAATTGAACAATTATTTATTCAATAATAAACACATTCAATAAATATTTATATAAATCAATAAATATTTATAATTTACATTTAAAAAAATCTGGAATGTTACATCATTCCCCTCTTATAAGGATTCTGTCCCCAGAATCACCACTCAAACAACACATTCGTTACATTCTTCCCTACTTACAAAGATTCTGTCCCCAGATTTGGAGATTGAAGCAACTTGGAGACCATTGAAGATTCAAAGTAGGAGCAAGGAGGGAGCTTCAAATCTACAGACAATAGATTCTATCTTTTTATCTTCTTCTATCTTTATCTTTTAATAATTATTCAATTGTGGATTCTTAGTTTTAATTCAATAATTATGGACTAATTCTTTGTTTGAGATTACAATGGATCTTATTGTGTAGTTTATTTTAATTTGCTTCGCTATCAATTATTATGTTCTATTATGAGAATTGTCTATTGTGATTTGGACTTAATTGCTAAATTGCCTAGCTATCAATTACCGTGATAATCTATATGAACTCGAGAGATGAAGTATTGATTTAGATCTTATCATGATAGCATATGTTTGTGATTTCTACATAGATGGAATTCATGATTCGTGTTTAGGATAGAGGTATGCCTTTACGCCATATGTAATCTTATAGAGAACTTGTGCTTTAAATCCTTTTTAATTGTAATTCACATAGAGATATAGTGGATTAGTTAATTAGGGTGTCATGCTTAATTCTATCATCTGTGGATTTAAGTGAGTATGGATATTATGCATCGAGAGGTGGTTTTATCTGCTTTAGTGTTCTTGATTAATAATTCAGGATAGAAAATAATTGATGAGAAGTGTGTTAACTTAAATGAAGCAATAAGTGAAGTTGTGATCTTAAATCTCCGTAATCTTAATTTAACTAGTGGCAATTAGAATTAGTTTATTTATAAATTTAAATTCATTCATTTAAATAAGATTGAGTTGGTTACGGGTTAGTACTTAGTGATTTTTATAAAACAATTACTCGTGAGAACGATACTCTACTTTCACTTTATTACTTGTTGACCACGTATACTTGCGTGTTGTGCGTAATTAGATTTTACCCAACAAGTTTTTGGCGCCATTTTCGGGGAATTAGTTAATATATTTTTGCCAATATTAGCTTCAATCAAATTAGTCTTAATTTAAACATTTTTTTCCTTTTTATTTAATTCTCTTCCTATTTTTCTTTCTTTTCAGGTACCATGGATGGATGCAATTATCAATGGCCATACACAAATATGACTCCACCAAGGGACACAAGAATTGATGGACTCAATGCATTTTCTGCATTATAAGCGCAACTTGAGACACTTTCGAGGAGGTTGGACGTTATTGCAGCCCAACGTAATCGAAGGATATCAGTTAATTGCAATTATTGTGCTGGTAATCATCCGAGTCATCAATGCACCGTTAGTTTAGGGCCGGGACACCACGGTGGTGAATACCTCAACGATTATACATATGCTAATTATCATCAAGATTGGGGGTATCAACCGGATTCGTCATGGAGCTACAATTATGAAGACCAATACTACGCTCCAAATCAATCATACACACCAGAATTTTCATGTCCACCTCCATTGCCACTAGAAGAAATGCCAAATCCGATGGATGTAATATTGAAGGGCATAGCAGACCAAGAGGAGAGGATGATGAGTCAAGAAATATCGAGCTACAATTTTCAGAACCAAATGGAACAACTAAAAATTACATCAAGCCTTGGTCCTTGATGCATGGCTTCCGAGACTGAGATAGATAATTCAAGGTTGGAGGAATTGTTGTCCAAGTTCGTAGCATCAAATGAGGATATGAGGATTAATCAAGAGCGATCAATTCAGAATCAGGAGATATCAATTCAGAATCAAGAGATATCAATTCAAAATCTGCAGAATCAGATGGATCAAATGCTCAAGACCTTGAACAACTGCCCTCAAAACAATTGGTGTTATGATGAGGATTCCAAGATTGATGCAGTGCCCGAACCAAATCTACAACTGGACGTGACACGAGATGTTGAAAAAGAGGAGACAAGTGGGGATGCACTAACTATGAGTACTAACGAGGATGAGACGATGTTATTAATGCCTCAAGTGTCTTCTCCACCAAAGTTTAAGGATCCGGTTAGATTTGCAAAACCTTGTCCGCTAGGTAGTCATGTCGTCGGCAATACTCCTTGTGACATAAAAGTGAGTACAACTTCGAAGACATGGTGCGATGACCTAGAGAAGATAGAAGAAGAGATTATTGTGTCTGACAAGCGTCAATGCCAGAATCTATTCGCAGACACAATGGAGAAAACACCTAGATGTTGGACGTTCTTGAATGTGATCTTATCTAAACAAAGCATGCTAGGTGACTTTAATGCAATGGCTATCTCAAATGGGAACCTACCAAAAGCTATATTATTTCTGATGGATGGAGGGTTCCTCAACTTTCGAAGAGGAATTGGATAGCGTTGATCAGACAAAGTCAGGCTGAAAGACTATAATTCAAGCGCTAACTGGGAGGCAACCCAGGAATTTTATTTATTTATTTGCTTTACAGTTTATTTAGTAGATAGGAATTAATTTACTTATTAAGTTCTCTTACCAATCCAAGTGTTATTCTAATCCATGTTGTCTCTCTTCAGTGTAGGTATTAGAGGTTCAATGGACAGGCAAAAGATTATGAAAAGGTTATTCAAGTCAAATTCAAGTGTGGTGCCCAATTTGTTCTATAGCGCCCCCAAATCCGGGTATCTTCCAACCCGACAGATGGTGCTATACTGTACAACATTCATACATTCATTCAATTGAAAAGTCTCAAAGAACGAACATAACTTCTATATATTAAAGTAATATTTATATTTCCCAAGTTCTATTCCCGTTACAAAGGTTCTTTGTCATAATATCAGTTAAATTACAACAATAGACCTACACTATTATAAGACAGCTTAGTAATCTGCCTTAGCTTTTTCTTTATCCTTTTTTGATCCTTCGGGACGTTCAGTCTTAGCTGCATTCATATGGTTCAAGCAAGAGTGAGCATAACTAGCTCAGCAAGTATAATAATTTAATAACAACATGTTTGACACATACAAATCGTATATCTTCGATAACTGAACAATAGTTATGAAGTACTATTGATATTTCAAAATAGCACTTCATCTTTTCTTTCAAAATGTTTTACAATAACAACAGTAATTAGTAAAACATTCACTCCAGTCAAAGACCTCGAGTATTCATTCTTTATTGGAAAAGGACAACCCGGAAGCAAGTCCGTAAGCCTGGTATCACTTACGAGCACTTCTAGGTGATCAGCCAATTGTACTCTATGTTGATCAATACTATATCCATTAAACGTATGCACGTTTAAGCATTTGGCAACCTCACGTGCCTGTCATTTTTGTTTAACATTTCAGTCTTCTTTTTAAAACCATATCCAGTAGTTGACAAAAGATAGCAACAATTGATAATACATGAATAGATTATCAACATTTCAAGTCTAGCCAAAGGAATTGGCTTTAACTTCAACATATCTCAATTCATGAGAAAGAATACATGAACTTCAAAAACTTGTTCAGATTGAACTGAGACAAGAGTTAGAATACTTGCCTTTAGCGTCTGCTACGTAAATTAACTTTATGTTCAAGTCGTTCAAGTCTCTACAATACATGATCACATAATGCCTTACATTAGATCACATAATCAAGTATGTATATGACTATATCATACCCTTCATTTTAATCTAATTGTGTATTTGATTGAGTTACTATTCGTTCCGATTTATCATTACCATTGCATTTATATTCGACTAGGTTATCTTAACCTTTACATTACATTCCTTAAGGTTTAACAAAGTTTAAACAATGTTACATTACCTTCCTTAAGATATGTTTACTTTCAATTCTTTTCTTTGTACTTAGAAAATTAATATCTTTGTTCTGAGACTGGCGCTGTGGCGCTAGCTTTATGCTTACCTCTCGCGCTGTGGCGTGAGCCTTATTGCATCTCTGACCCAGACTTGGCGCTGCGGCGCGAGTCCTTATGTAATGGGTCGCGCTGCGGCGCCACACTCCAGAGGATTTTGACACTGTTCATGGCGCTGCGGCGCCACATTATGTACACTAGTTCGCGCCACTGTGAACTCTTGCAGTGTGCTCAGTTACTGTTCCATGCCGCGGCGTAGGTCGTTTTGCCTAGGGTTGGCGCCGCGGCACCAACTCTGTGCACCAGAAAATAATTTCAGTTTCGAAATTTTGTGAACTTCCCGGACGCATAACTTCTTCGTTATAAGTCAGAATTGGCTCGTTCAAAAGCCTACGGTTCACAAATTACGTACTCTATGCGTTTATGCAAGAATTTTATCTATTTGACTTCGTTTGCTAAACATTCACCTATTGGTTCATTTTTAACGAAAACGATAAACATTCGTGGACGTTCAACGCTCGTTTCTTCGTTCTAAGTCGGAATCCGGTCATTTTCGAGTCTGTAACTCTTAAATGCCAAATATGACTTGTCTCTATTGGAAAACAAAGGCTTCGTGATCCAACACAAAATTTGACTTCCATTCCGAGAATTTTACGTATTCGACATTTATCGTCCAATCGTGTAAATTCCGGCAATTCTTCGTTCTTATGATTTGTTCAACATTACAAATGAACTTCAATGTGAACATCTTAACATACTTAATACAACAACTTATATTCATTGTTGGATTTTGACTTATTCTTCATGAGTTTATAACTTGTCAAATTATAAACTACATAAGATTTGATTATTCATGACTTATGACAATTAAGGTTTCTTAATCATCATATTTTACATGTTCTTCATATATAACTTTATTTAGATATATATGATACATATAATCATATAAGTTCTTTAATTCACTTTTCTTACTAAACTCATCACAAGTTCATATTTTCATACTTAACATTCAAGGTTAACTTATGATAAGTTTATAACTTATATAAGTTAAAATGACTTATTGCCAACTTATGTGGCTTAAGTTCATTACTTACTTATTCATGTTGATTAATCCAGCTTTTCTTATCATCCTATCATGATAGAGATAGAAGATTATTAGAGAAGAGATCTTACTCTTGTAGTCTTGGTAAGTAGCTTCTTCTTTTCTTGGCTTATGGAAGTGGCTTATTTGTGACTTAATCTCTCTAACACTTAAGCACTTTAGAAGTCTAGATTATTTGAACAACCAACAAATGCTTGTAAGTCTTCTCTATTTATAGATTTTCCAAGGTTAGGGTAGATTGGTCATTAGAACAATCCCACCTCCTTAAGCCACCTCCTTACTATTCATTACTTGCTAGCCACTCTCTTATCCTTTGCTTGGTCATTACTCATTTAACTTGGTGATTAATTCAAAGTCTTGGTCACCACTTATCTTGGCCATCACCTTACTTGGTCACCACATTCAACCATTTCAATATGGTTTGCCCCATGGGTCAACTAATTTATTGGACTTTAACTTGGGCTTAGATTAACAATCATTGGGCTTTTCATTAACAACCACTAGCTTGCTTATTAATTCAATAGTTGGGCCTCTCTCTTTAATTCACTTGGACTTTGTATTTAATTGTTAACCAATCATCCAAGTCCATTAATCATCTCATAATACATATACTTATAGTTGATGCATTCTTCTTGTATTCCAATCCATATAGACTTTATATACGGTATTTCATCCTTCATACTAACTCGTATAATACTTCGTATTATACTCGTTTTCATTACTTCATACAATACAAAGTATCATACAATTGTTACTTATTCTATAACACTTCGCTTTACTTAACGTTTATAGTTTAAGTCCACAAGCGAATTATCGTATTTTTCATAACTAGATTATTATTACATAATCCGTCTTACTTTGTTATTCCATCATTGCGTATTTCTCGGAAACTTAAAACTATATCCCGAGCAAATACCGATGAATAGTGTTTTTTGGAAAATTTCTCAGAAAACTTTTATTTTCGTCTTGAAAATTCAAACACTTTAATTCATCCACGTAGTTCAAATACTACGATATTCTAACATCATTAGGTTATATAATGACAACCATCTTGATAACACATAGAATATGATTTTATTATTATTTAATCTAATAAAATCATTTTACAATAAGATCCGAATTTCTCGGTCGTTACATTCTTCCCCCCTTATAAAAATTTTGTCCCCAGAATCTCGTCTTACTTTACTAAAATAGATGAGGAAAATTTTTTTTCATCTTTTCTTCTACTTCCCACGTTGCTTCTTCAGCATCGTGGTTCTTCCATATTACCTTTACTGATGGTATTACCTTGTTCCTCAGAACTTGTTCCTTCCTATCAATGATCTGCATCGACGACTCTTCATAGGTTAAGTCTTTCTCGATATGAATTAGTTCATACTCGATTACATGCTTATAGTCCGGCTTATATGGACGTAATACGAATACGTGAAATACATTATGTATTCGTTCTAGGTCTGGAGGTAATGTTATCATATAAGCTACCTCTCCCACCCTTTTAACACCTCAAAAGGTCCTATAAACCTTGGACTTAACTTTCCTTTCTTTTCAAAGCGTATCTTTCCTTTCCAGGGAGATACCTTTAGAAACACATACGAGCCCACCTAAAACTCTCGATTTAATCTATGTGAGTCCGCATACTTTTTCTGTCTGTCCTGAGCTGTGACGAGACGCATCCGAATCAACTTTACCACATCCGCTGTCTGCTGCACCAATTCTGGTCCTAGCATCCGGCGTTCTCCCACCTCATCCCAACACAAAGGTGTTCTGCACTTTCTTCCATACAAAGCTTCATATGACGGCATACCTATGCTTGCATGATAACTGTTGTTATATGCAAACTCTACTAGTGGTAGGTGATCATCCCAACTACCCTTGAAATCTATGACGCAAGACCTCAACATGTCTTCTAACGTCTGAAATGTCCTTTCGCTCTGCCCATCGGTTTGTGGATGGTAAGCCGTGCTTAACCTTAGCTGTGTTCCCAACTGCTCTTGCAAACTCCTCCAAAAGTTTGATGTGAATCGTGGATCACGATCTGAAACAATCGATACCGGTACTCCATGTCTGGAAATGATTTCCTTGACATAAAGTTTAGCTAACTGGTCTAAGTTATACTTGACCCTAATTGGCAAAAAGTGAGCCGACTTCGTCAACCGGTCCACTATTACCCAAATCGAATCGTACCCTTTTTGCGTCGTCGGAAGCCCCACCACGAAGTCCATCGTGATATGCTCCCACTTCCATTCGGGAATCTCTAATGACTGCAATAAGCCACTGGGTCGTTGTGACACCCCCAAATCCGGGCACTTCGATTCCACGGGATTTGGTGTTCACTGTACAAGCATCATCTATCTATCTACCCATAAATAATATCAAACCATACAATAGATAAAAATCATAATAAAAATCTCTTCCCTTAAGGGTTACATCAACTGAATCATAAATAAATCCCAGGTTACTCTAACCTTAAAACATTTGTGCGGAATTCTAAACAAATAAGTCTTAACATCAACATAACTCAAGTCTTAAACAAATACAACAGTTAATAAATAACAGGTCTTCATAATTTGCTAACTTTGCCCTTGCCCTTACTAGTGGAGGGTTCATCGCTTCTTTCATTCTTAACTGCAATGTTATTATTAAGCAAGAGTGAGCACAAGTGCCCACAAGTATAATAATAAAATAACATTATAATAACATGCGAATAAATTAAAGATATCCGAATAAAAGCTCAACTTTTGAATCGAGAATAAATAACATGAATCAAAAGAATACTGAGGGTCATAAGACCTTGAACTATGTCCTAGGTTAACAAGAAATATACTTGAAACCTTTAACAGTCATAAGACTATAGACCTTCTTCTCGTACTTAGGGGGATCAGCCCTTAGTACCATACTGTGCACAATATCTTAACGCTAAAGCGTAAATAATCCCCTATACAGAGTTGTTCATCTCAGTTTGACATTCGAGTCCGTACCAAAGGAAGTTTGGTTTGGATAATTTCATCAAGGGTTCTGAAATTTAGAATGCTCATCAACTATGGACTAGTTGAATCAATAAGGTTCACTAGTCTAATAAGGTTCAACAATAATTGATATTTGATTAGAATAATAATCTCAAAAGTATACAATAGGATAATTATTGTATAACTGAATCATGCTTTGGAAAGATAATTAATCTTTAATAGCATGCTTGAACTTGAATAATAACAAGGATAATTTATTCAAGGTAAATAAGAAACTTGATCAATAATGACAAGTAGGGTTAGGGAAACTTGCTCAACATAAAAGTAACGTTTAAGTTTAAATAAACTTGCTCAATAGAATGGAGTTAGGGATAGGATACTTGCCTCGTGCGTAGATTACACTTTAACTAAGCACGTTCTTTGAATTAAATCCTACATACCATTCATATACACAATACTTGTTAATTAATAATTAATCAACATGAGCTCATTCTCGTTGTCTACTTTAATTATTGACTAAACTTAGTCAAATTATCACGTTGTCACATAATTTATACTTCATGAATTATCAAAATAATTATGTATTTAATAATTCAATTCACATATAATATATTAATACATGGTAAACAACTATTTTATCATCTCATAATACCTCTAACATGATTACATGTTCATTACAATAATCCACTAACACATTGTTAGACTTAACCATTTTAAAAATATATTTATGACATTTTCTGGAGAGTGGCACTGCGGCGCCACTAATGTGCTAAGGAGCCGCGCTGCGGCGTGGTGGCGCTTTGGCCAGGCCCTTGGCGATGCGGCGCTGTGGCGTCGTGGCTCGAGTCTTGGCGCTGCGAGCGCTGTGGCGCTGCGGCACGAGACATCAGTTCTAGAGCTGGCGCCGCGGCGCGAGACCCCAGAAACTGATTCCCAGTTCGCGAAGAACACAGAGTACAGCGAAATCAACACATTTTTAACACTAATTTCACCAAATCACATATACCCACATGTTATAATTCATGTATAATCATAACCCAACATATATAAAGTAATTTTAACCCATTAAAACATATAATCACATATTTAAATCATAAAAAATGGATTGTTCTTGATGTTCTTGAGGATTTTGAACAAAAACTTATAATTTAACACTACGAATTTGTTATAACACCGAATCCGTTCGTTTAAGGCTTGATCTCTTCGTATTAACATGCTCGATAATATAAGGGTGTAAAATTTTGGGATAATATAAGATCAATACATCAATTATCACGTATAAGGCCATATGGTCATATCACGTACTCTGTTTATTTTGAAAAACATACGTACGACGTACTTTCATGAACTTGATGATATGAAATCATGTAATGTATGTAATTAAACACGAATTGATACATATTAACACATACATAAAATTACAATCATCTCATATCTCCCAAATACAGAGATTTACATAACAATATAAAAGTCAATTTATGAGACGTAAATGTAGAAATTGGGTTTGGGAGAATTACCCAGAGTATAGGTTAGGAGATGGTTAATGAAAGCTTTCTACAAGTACCTGTTAATTAAATACTTATAATATCTCTCACAAATTCTCACTTTCTCTCTGAACTCTCTCTGAAAATAATGCCAGACTTAGGAAATTATGAAGAAGGAGGAGGAAGCGTCGAAGAAATAAAACTGACGCGATGTGGTCAGTTGCCCAGTCATGGGTTAACTGCCCATAACCTCTCTTAGTGCCATGTTTGGCTTAGCAAATAAATTCAAAGCTCATTATTTTAATAAACCTTTTATTATATAGTTTAATAAATGTCACACTCCTTATAAAATAACTCCAATATTTTATTTAATTTATATAAATAAAATATAATATTTTCTCATAAATTCATATAGTCACATAATTAATTTTTCTCATTAATAAATAATAACAATTTATTAAATCTCTAATTAATAATTAAATTAATTAAAGTAACGTCATGCTTAATTAAATAATTCATTTAATTCAATAAGCTCACATAACCACATACTTTGAATATTAAAAATTCTCTACATTAATTCAATAAATGTAACACATATAATTAAATTAATCTACCACGATTGTCTCAATTAATTATTTAATCCAATAATTAAATCCTTAAAAAATATTTATTTACTTCAATAAATATTAAAATTAAATTACAAATTTCTCGTTCGTCACATCTTTCCCCCCTTAAAAGGATTATGTCCCCAGAATCACGACTCAATAAATTCGACCCGCTACATTCTCCCCCCTTACAAAGATTCTGTCCCCAGAATCGCTTACAAATAATTAAGTAAATAAATGAAGGTAATTCATCATCATATTCTCTTCGAGTTCCCACGTAGCTTCTTCAGCATTGTGGTTCCTCCAAATTACCTTAACAGAAGGTATAATTTTATTTCTCAGAACTTGTTCTTTTCGGTCGATAATTTGGACAGGAATTTCTTCATAAGATAAGTCTTTCTCAAAATGCAGGGGTTCGTATTCAATTACATGCTTGTAATCAGGTTTGTAAGGTCACAACACAGAAACATGGAAGACGTTGTGGACATTTTTGAGTGCTGGAGGTAAGGCTACCTCGTACGCAACTTCTCCAATTCTTCGCAATACCTCAAATGGTCCAATAAATCTTAGGCTCAATTTTCCTTTCTTTCCGAACCTAATCTTTCCCTTCCAGGGAGAGACCTTCAAGAAAACATAACTACCTGGTTCAAACTCGATATTTTTACGATGTGGGTCAGCATATTTCTTCTGTCGATCTTGAGCTGCTACCAGTCGTGCTCGGATCACTTTGACAATTTCTGCCGTCTGTTGTACCAATTCTGGCCCTAGCAATTGTCTTTCACCAACTTCATCCCAATAAAGCGAAGTTCTGCACTTTCTGCCGTATAACGCTTCGTAAGGCGGCATACCAATACTAGCGTGGTAACTGTTGTTGTAGCCAAACTCTACCAACGGTAGGTGATCATCCCAATTTCCTTTGAAGTCCATTACACAGGCTCGTAACATATCTTCCAGTGTTTGAATCGTTCGTTCGCTCTGTCCGTCTGTTTGAGGGTGGTAAGCTGTACTCATTCGCAGTTGTGTGCCCATGTATTCCTGAAGACGTTTCCAGAAATTTGATGTGAAGCACGGATCCCTATCGAAAACAATAGACACCGGCACTCCGTGCCTCGAAATAATCTCTTTCACATATAGCCTGTCCAACTGATCTAAGTTGAATCTTATTTTGATTGGAAGGAAGTGTGCGGATTTCGTCAGTCGGTCAACGATAACCCATACTGCGTCGTAGCCTTTCTGGGTCGTCGGAAGGCCAACCACGAAGTCCATCGTAATATGTTCCCATTTCCATTCTGGGATCTCCAACGGTTGTAGCAATCTACTCGGTCTCTGATGTTCTGCTTTAACTTTCTGACATGTCAGGCATTTGGCAACACATTCTGTAACATCACGTTTCAAATTCGGCCACCAGAAATGTTGTCGAAGATTTTGGTACATTTTTGTACTACCAGGATGAATCGAATATCTTGAACTATGAGCCTCACTCAAAATTTCTTCCTTAATTTCTTGTACTGGCGGAACCCAAATTCTGCTTTCAAATCTCAATATTCCTTCCTTATCCATCTTAAATCTTGGTTCGGTTCCTTCAGATATCTTCAATGTTACCTTTTTGCATTCATCATCCTGAAGCTGAGCCTCCTTCACTCTATCTAGTAGAGTTGTACCAGATTGCATCTGAAATAGATTCTCATCAATCTCCATAGGATACTTCACTTCTAACTCCAGTTTCTCCATATCTGCAATTAGCTCCTGCTGAGCAGTCAACATCATCAATTTCTCACGACCCTTTCTACTTAAGGCGTCGGCGACCACATTAGCCTTACCCAGATGGTATAAAATCTCACAGTCATAATCCTTGATTAATTCCAACCATCTTCTTTGACGCATATTCAAATCTTTCTATATAAAAATATATTTCAGACTCTTGTGGTCCGTATATATTTCACACTTCTCCCCGTATAGATAGTGCCTCCAAATTTTCAAAGCAAAAACAACTGCAGCTAACTCCAAATCATGGGTTGGGTAACCCTTCTCGTAATCCTTCAACTGCCGTGATGCATACGTAATAACTTTGCCGTTTTGCATCAGCACACAGCCAAGTCCTTTATACGACGCATCGCTAAAAACAACAAAATTTCCTGTATCATCCGGAAGAGATAACACAGGCGCTGTACTCAACCTCTTCTTTAATTCTTGAAATCTCTCCTCACACTTCTCCGTCCAAACAAATTTCACAGCTTTTTGAGTTAAATTCGTTAATGGAGTTGCGATCTTAGAAAAATCTTGTATGAATCTTCTATAATATCCTGCTAATCCAAGAAAACTTCTTACTTCTGACGGCGTTCTTGGCTGATCCCAGTTAATCACAGCTTCTACTTTGGATGGATCTACCGAAATTCCATCTTTATCGATTACGTGACCAAGAAATTGTACTCTCTCGATCCAGAATTCGCATTTCGAAAACTTAGCATACAACTTCTCCCTTCTCAATACTTCCAACGTTAACCTCAAGTGTTCTTCGTGTTCTTCTTTGGTTTTGGAATATACCAAAATGTCATCTATAAATACCACCACGAATTTGTCCAAAAACGGCTTGAATACACCATTCATTAGTCCCATAAATGTCGCAGGAGCATTCGTAAGACCAAACGACATTACTAAAAATTCGTAGTGACCGTATCGCGTTCTAAACGCAGTCTTCAGTACATCCTCTGGCCTCACCTTCAGTTGGTGATAACCACTTCTCAAGTCAATCTTAGAAAAGTATTTTGCTCCCTTCAATTGATCAAACAGATCATCGATCCTTGGTAATGGATATCTGTTCTTAATCGTGACCTTATTTAATTCTCTGTAGTCAATGCAGAGCCTCATCGATCCGTCCTTCTTTTTCACGAACAACATCGGCGCTCCCCACGGCGATACGCTCGGTTGAATGTACTTTTTATCCAACAATTCTTGTAGTTGTACCATTAATTCCTTCATCTCTACTGGCGCCATTCGGTATGGTGCCTTCGATATTGGAGCAGTTCCGGGCGCCAAATCAATCACAAAGTCTACTTCTCTATCTGGTGGAAGTCCTGGCAAATCGTCTGGAAATACATCGACGAAGTCCCTCACAATTGGTATCTCCTCTACCTTCGGGTTCTCTTTTTGACTGTCGACTATGTAAGCTAAATATCCTACACAGCCTTGTCTTAATAACTTCCTGGCCTGCAACATCGTCAGACAACTCACTTGTCTAGACGACTTGCTACCATAAAACACAACCTTTGACGGAGTCATAAGGTTAATACGCTTCTTTTGGCAGTCAATTACAGCCCCATAATTGGATAGCCAATCCATACCCAATATAACGTCGAATTCCCCCAATCGAATAGGGATAAGATCTACGATTATGATATTACCCTTAATATCCACTCTACAATTCTTATACACATGCTTAACAGGAATTATCTCTCTATTCGCAATTTCTATGATCATGGGATATTCCAATTCATCCTTAAGCAAATCTAAACTATTACCAAAGTCATCGGATATAAAGGAACAAGTAGCACCCGAATCAAATAAAACGTAAGCATTAATTTCATTGATCGGAATGATACCTGACACCACATCACGAGACTGGATTGCATCTTGCACCGTCATATTGAAAGTTCTGGCGGTTAGTCGGTTTGTTGCAGGTGGTCCGGTGATGGTTAAGGTATTTCCACTGCTATTTCCCCGATTTTCTCCTTGTCCTGATCCTCCCGATCCCTTCTTGGAACAGTCTCTTGCTAAATGATCTTTCGAACCACAGTTGAAACAAGCACCCTTCTTTGGGTTTGGACAATTTGGTGCTATGTGGCCTTCCTGACCACAATTGTAGCACACTCTCTTTCCCTTCAAACAAACTCCTAGATGTGCCTTGCCGCAAGTCGGACATGCTTCTATCTTCTTTTTCTGCCCTCTGTGTTGACTTCCAGCTGTCGAGTTATCCGTCCACTTCCTCTTTTGATTATTATTATTCCCAGTATTACTTCCACCAGTCTTGTTATTACCTTCATTCTCACTCTTTTTCTTTTTCTGTTCTTGGTTGTACTTAGTCACTGCATCACTTCCTCCTTTCGCGAGAATGGCCTTTTCCAAAACTCCCGCAAACGTGTTAAGTTGAAACATTGATACCTTGCTGTATACCCAAGGCTTCAGTCCTTGTTCGAATCGTCTGGCTTTCCTCTCATCAGTGTGTACTTGATACGGGGCAAACCTTGCCAACTCATCGAATTTAGTCGCGTATTCAGGCACGCTCATGTTTCCCTGTTTCAGTTCCAGAAATTGCACCTCCATCTGATTCTGCGAACTAGCTGGGAAATACATTTCGAAAAACATCTCTTTGAATCTCTCCCACGTAATTACACCTTCACCTCCTCGCATCTTGTTTGCCTGCCACCAGTAGCTAGCCTCAGACTTCAGCATAAATGTCGCAAAAATGGTCTTCTGATCTTCTCGAACCCTAGCAACGTCGAAAACCTTCTCCATTTCCATCACCCACGTTTGAGCCTCGATCAGGTTTCTGGAACCTTTGAACTCTGGCGGTCCCACCGCCTTAAAATCTTTAAACGTTGTGCTAGGTGGAGCTTGCAGTTGGTTATTCATGACTCCAGTTAGTAAATTAACTAGCTGTTGAACTGGATTAACGTTGGCATTATTGTTATTATTGGTTGACTCTTCCTGAGTCGGTTGACGTTGTTGTCTTCTCCTTGGCGGCATTTTTCTGTTAAATAAACGTTTATTAGAACTTTATTTATTTCTCTACATAGTTAAGACATTACTCAACAATTTAACATATTACTTAACACATCATCTCAAACAACTTGATATCTTTTCATTCAAATAAAAAGTTTTAACATTAAACTATAGCATACTGCTATTTACATCATCTATCCTAGAATAAAGAATCCACGGGATTTAAAACATTCAAATATTAACATATTCCTTAGTTCATAAACACATCGGAATTTACATAAAACTATATAAGTCTTTCACATAGATAAACAGATTCTATTCCTGTCTTCCAAGGTGCTCAATAGCCTTGCCACGCTCCTCATTCATTATACGAGACATCGTCCTGCGATCCAACATATACAATGGAAGTCCTTCAAACTGGATGGGGTACCTTAACACTCGCTCTTGAACCTCATCCATCGCATGATTAAGTGTGGCGTACGTGTCTTCAAGCTTTGCCTTCTTTGCACGACTATCATTTTCTGCACGATCAGCTCGATGTGATTCTCTTACCCATCCTTCCTCTGCTATTTTCAGTCTTCCGAAGGTTTCCTTCAGTTCCTTCTCTTCTTCTCCTCAGGATCTTCTCTATCTCGGTCTTATCTTCGTTTGAACCTTCTCATGAACCAGATCCCACTCCACGTTTCCTAAACGTGTATGAAGGGTCACAATCTCTCTATCCTTCTCCTCTAAAGAAGACTGCTGAACAGTCGCTCGCTCAGTCAATTCCTGAACCTCATCTTGTAACTCCACGTTACGATCATATAGTGTGTCATACATCTCAGCATCAACAGTGTACCGTGGTAGCTCCTCTTCTTCTTCCTCCTCATCAAACTCCTCCTCAGAATCAATCTCAGGTTCATGCTCCTGACCAACAACGGTGATCAATGGAGATGAAACCCTCTAAACTAACTGTTCCCTAACAACATGTATGTCTCGGGTCTCCTCCTCTGTAGGTACTATAGGTAATCGGGGTCCCTCCTCAGCTTGACTAGCTTCTCCATCATTCGTCATCCTGACAACAAAATTTTAAGTTTTAGTCACTAAGTCATACTATCTAACGCATACTTAACACATAAACACATAATGTATTTTATTATCTTCAATGAATTACCAAAAATTCATTTCTTAAAACTCGATAAGAGTTTTTCTTTACTATCTTCTTTCTATAAGGTTACTACCTAAGGTTGTTTCCCCCACCTAAGGTTCATAACCTACAGCTCTGATACCAACCTGTGACACCCCCAAATCCGGGTACTTCGATTCCACGGGATTTGGTGTTCACTGTACAAGCATCATCTATCTATCTACCCATAAATAATATCAAACCATACAATAGATAGAAATCATAATAAAAATCTCTTCCCTTAAGGGTTACATCAACTGAATCATAAATAAATCCCAGGTTCCTCTAACCTTAAAACATCTGTGCGGAATTCTAAACAAATAAGTCTTAACATCAACATAACTCAAGTCTTAAACAAATATAACAGTTAATAAATAACAGGTCTTCATCATTTGCTAACTTTGCCCTTGCCCTTACTAGTGGAGGGTTCATCGCTTCTTTCATTCTTAACTGCAATGTTATTATTAAGCAAGAGTGAGCACAAATGCCCACAAGTATAATAATGAAATAACATTATAATAACATGCGAATAAATCAAAGACATCTGAATAAAAGCTCAACTTTTGAATCGAGAATAAATAACATGAATCAAAAGAATACTGAGGGTCATAAGACCTTGAACTATGTCCTAGGTTAACAAGAAATATACTTGAAACCTTTAACAGTCATAAGACTATAGACCTTCTTCTCGTACTTAGGGGGATCAGCCCTTAGTACCATACTGTGCACAATATCTTAACGCTAAAGCGTAAATAATCCCCTATACAGGGTTGTTCATCTCAGTTTGACATTCGAGTCCGTACCAAAGGAAGTTTGGTTTGGATAATTTCATCAAGGGTTCTGAAATTTAGAACGCTCATCAACTATGGACTAGTTGAATCAATAAGGTTCACTAGTCTAATAAGGTTCAACAATAATTGATATTTGACTAGAATAATAATCTCAAAAGTATACAATAGGACAATTATTGTATAACTGAATCATGCTTTGGAAAGATAATTAATCTTTAATATCATGCTTGAACTTGAATAATAACAAGGATAATTTATTCAAGGTAAATAAGAAACTTGATCAATAATGACAAGTAGGGTTAGGGAAACTTGCTCAACATAAAAGTAACGTTTAAGTTTAAATAAACTTACTCAATAGAATGGAGTTAGGGATAGGATACTTGCCTCGTGCGTGGATTACACTTTAACTAAGCACGTTCTTTGAATTAAATCCTACATACCATTCATATACACAATACTTGTTAATTAATAATTAATCAACATGAGCTCATTCTCGTTGTCTACTTTAATTATTGACTAAACTTAGTCAAATTATCACGTT
Source organism: Panax notoginseng (assembly GCA_016801055.1). Lineage (NCBI taxonomy): Eukaryota > Viridiplantae > Streptophyta > Magnoliopsida > Apiales > Araliaceae > Panax > Panax notoginseng. Next base: position 87,267,956 of record CM029021.1, on the reverse strand, counting down.
GTCAAATAATTTATACTTCTTGAATTATCAAACTAATTATGTATTTAATAATTCAATTCACATATAATATATTAATACATGGTAAACAACTATTTTATCATCACATAATACCTCTAACATGATTACATGTTCATTATAATAATCCACTAACACATTGTTAGACTTAACCATTTTAAAAATACATTTCTGACATTTTCTGGAGAGTGGCGCTGCGGCGCCACTAATGTGCTAAGGAGCCGCGCTGCGGCGTGGTGGCGCTGTGGCCGGGCCCTTGGCGCTGCGGCGCTGTGGCGCCGTGACTCGAGTCTTGGCGCTGCGAGCGCTGTGGCGCTGCGGCGCGAGACATCAGTTCTAGAGCTGGCGCCGCGGCGCGAGACCCCATAAACTGATTCCCAGTTCACGAAGAACACAGAGTACAGCGAAATCAACACATTTTTAACACTAATTTCACCAAATCACATATACCCACATGTTATAATTCATGTATAATCATAACCCAACATATATAAAGTGATTTTAACCCATTAAAACATATAATCACATATTTAAATCATAAAAAATGGATTGTTCTTGATGTTCTTGAGGATTTTGAACAAAAACTAATAATTTAACACTACGGATTCGTTATAACACCGAATCCGTTCGTTTAAGGCTTGATCTCTTCGTATTAACATGCTCGATAATATAATGGTGTAAAATTTTGGGATAATATAAGATCAATACATCAATTATCACGTATAAGGCCATATGGTCATATCACGTACTCTGTTTATTTTGAAAAACATACGTACGACATACTTTCATGAACTTGATGATATGAAATCATGTAATGTATGTAATTAAACACGAATTGATACATATTAACACATACATAAAATTACAATCATCTCATATCTCCCAAATACAGAGATTTACATAACAATATAAAAGTCAATTTATGAGACGTAAATGTAGAAATTGGGTTTGGGAGAATTACCCAGAGTATAGGTTAGGAGATGGTTAATGAAAGCTTTCTACAAGTACCTGTTAATTAAATACTTATAATATCTCTCACAAATTCTCACTTTCTCTCTGAACTCTCTCTGAAAATAATGCCAGACTTAGGAAATTATGAAGAAGGAGGAGGAAGCGTCGAAGAAATAAAACTGACGCGATGTGGTCAGTTGCCCAGTCATGGGTTAACTGCCCATAACCTCTCTTAGTGCCATGTTTGGCTTAGCAAATAAATTCAAAGCTCATTATTTTAATAAACCTTTTATTATATAGTTTAATAAATGTCACACTCCTTATAAAATAACTCCAATATTTTATTTAATTTATATAAATAAAATATAATATTTTCTCATAAATTCATATAGTCACATAATTAATTTTTCTCATTAATAAATAATAACAATTTATTAAATCTCTAATTAATAATTAAATTAATTAAAGTAACATCATGCTTAATTAAATAATTCATTTAATTCAATAAGCTCACATAACCACATACTTTGAATATTAAAAATTCTCTACATTAATTCAATAAATGTAACACATATAATTAAATTAATCTACCACAATTGCCTCAATTAATTATTTAATCCAATAATTAAATCCTTGAAAAATATTTATTTACTTCAATAAATATTAAAATTAAATTACAAATTTCTCGTTCGTCACAGTCGTCGATGTTCGGCCTTAACTTTTTGACAAGTCAAGCACCTACTCACATACTCTGTAATTTCTCTCTTCATGTTTGGCCACCAAAAACTTTGTCGAAGGCCTTGATACATCTTAGTGCTACCAGGATGTATCGAGTACCTCGAACTATGAGCTTCTTGCAACACTTGCTCCTTTAATTCCGTCTCATTCGGAACTCAAATTCTTCCCTCAAATCTTAATAATCCTTCATTATCAAGACTATACTTAGCATCTTCCTTCTCGGATAACCGCTTCTTCATTTGGTCACACTCATCCGTCTTGAGTTGTACCTCCTTGACTCTTTCTACGATTGTAGACTACATCTCCGTCGCAAAGATTACCTGCCCCGAATCACTCGGCATCTTGAATTCTATTTCCATTCTAGCCATCTCTGTTATTAACTCATTTTGAGCCGTTAACATAGACAACTTTTTCCCGACCCTTCCTACTTAAGGCGTCGGCAACTACATTGGCCTTTCCAGGGTGATACAGGATTTCACAATCATAATCCTTTATCAACTCCAGCCATCTTCTCTGTCTCATATTCAACTCCTTCTGAGTGAAGATATACTTTAGACTCTTATGGTTCGTGTATATCTCACATTTTTCCCCATAAAGATAATGTCTCCATATCTTTAGGGTAAACACTACTGCGGCCAGTTCCAGATCATGAGTAAGGTAAACTTTCTCATAATCCTTCAACTGCCGAGATGAATACGCAATGACTTTGTCATGCTGCATAAGCACACAACCAAGTCCTCTATGCGAAGCATCACTATACACTACAAAATTTCCTGTGTCATCTGGCAATGACAAAACAGGAGCTTCACTTAATCTCTTCTTCAATTCTTGAAAACTGTCTTCACATTTATCCGTCCATACATATTTCACCGTCTTCCTTGTTAAATTAGTTAACGAGGTAGCTATCTTCGAAAAATCTTGGATAAATCTTCGATAGTACCCGACTAACCCTAGGAAACTCCGCACCTAAGTCGGCGTTTTTGGTTGTTCCTAATTCATTACTGCTTTCACCTTCGCTGGATCCACTGAAATCCCCTATTGGTCAATGACATGTCCTAAAAACTGTACCTTTTCCAGCCAAAATTCACATTTGGTGAATTTCGCATATAACTTCTCCTTCCTTAGTGTCTCCAACACTAATCTTAAGTGTTCAGCATGATCTTCTGGCATCTTAGAATAGACTAAAATATCATCGATAAACACCACGACGAACTTGTCCAAATATAATTTGAACACTCTGTTCATCATATCCATAAATGCAGCTGGTGCATTAGTCAATCAAAACGACATCACCAGAAACTCGTAATGACCATAACGAGTCCTGAATGTAGTCTTTGGTACATCCTCCTTCCTAACCTTCAACTGATGATACCCCGTCCGTAAATCTATTTTAGAAAAATACTTTGCCCCTTTCAACTGATCAAAGAGATCATTGATCCTGGGCAATGGGTATTTATTCTTTATCGTTAACTTGTTCAACTCCCGATAGTCGATACAAAGTCTTAACGATTCGTCTTTCTTCTTGACAAACAACACCAATGCCCCCCACGGAGAAACACTTGGTTGAATGTACTTTTTGTCCAATAGTTCCTGTAGCTGAACCATTAGTTCCTTCATTTCCACAGGCGCCATACGGTACGGTGCCCGTGAGACCGGTGTCATTCCTGGCACAGTGTCTATCACAAATTCGATCTCCCTATCCGGCGGTAAACCCGGTAACTCACTTGGAAATACATCCATGAATTCGTTTACTATAGGTATTTGTTCCATGGTTGCTCCCACTCTTTGGGTATCAACAACATGGCAAAGGTAACCTACACAACCGTTCCTTAAACGTTTTCTAGTTTGTGTCATCGTAAGGCAACACGGACGTCCCGGCAATTTACTACCGTAAAATACTACAGGAGGTTGTTTCAACATCCTGATGCTCACACATTTCTTTTGAAAATCTATAATTGCTCCATGGTTAATCAACCAATCCATTCCGAGAATTACGTCGAATTCTCTTAACTTTATCGGTATTAAATCTACCGATAACTTACAACCACGTACTTCTACGCAACAACTCCTATGAATATCTTCAACAGGAATTATCTCTTCGTTTGCTACCTTAATGTTCAAAGGTATTGGCAATTTTTCGGGAAACAATTCTAGTCGTCTAGCAAAATCACATACTATAAACGAACAAGTAGCACCCGAATCAAATATCACGTATGCATTTATATTGTTGATCGAAATAATACCTGCAACTACATCCCCTGATGCCACCGCATCTTGGACCGTCATATTAAAAGTACGGGCCATTGATTTCCCCGGCTGAGCTGGACCACCAATAGCTAACTTCCCACTATTAGTTCCCTTATTTCCCTCTAACCCCTTCTTCGGGCAGTTCTTTGCTATGTGGTCAGTTGATCCACATACAAAGCATCCGTGATTTTTCTTCAGATTGGGACAGTTAGGCGAAATGTGCCCTTCCTATCCACAGTTATAACACACTGCTTTTCCTTTGAGACAGACTCCTAAGTGAGTCTTCCCGTAGGTTTTAAAGGCCTCCATCCTCCTCTTGGAGTCCCCTTGTTTCACTCCGGTATTCCCAGAGTTAAAGCCCTTCCTCTTCTGATCGTTGCCACTTCCACTGGCTCCCTCAGTCTTGGTCCCTCCATCAACCTTACCCTTGATTTTCTTATCTTTGTGGTACTGGCTAAGAGCCTCATTCCCACCTTCGGCAATTATTGCCTTTTCGAGTATTGTTCCAAAAGAAGTACTTTGGAATACAGAGATTCGGCTATAGAGCCAGGGTTTCAAGCCCTGCTCGCCTTTCTCACTTCAATGTCCACTTGATATGGAGAAAATCATGCCAGTTCATTAAACTTGGCAGCATACTGGGGAACTGTCATATCCCCTTGTCTCAATTCTAGAAACCTCATCTCCATCCTCCCTTGCATACTCGTGGGAAAATAGTTCTCGAAGAAAATCTCCTTGAACCTCTCCCACATTAGGTTTCCTATGTCGGCCCTAGCCTGGTTTGCCTCCCACCAGAAGTTGGCCTCTCCCTTCATCAAATAGGTTGCAAAGGCAACCTTTTGACCCTCCTCAATATTTGCTATCACAAATGCTTTCTCGATTTCTTTTACCTATGTCTGTGCTTCTATAGGATCCGTAGTTCCTTTGAACTCCGGCGGACCTACACTCTTAAAATCCTTAAAGGTAGTAGCTCGTACTACCCCAGGAATTACGGGTACATTAGCCCCCGTTCTATTAAATGCAGCCGTTAAAAGATTAACGAACTCCTGCATTGGATTAACCAGACCACCCTCTGGTTAATTAACATTATCATCTTGATTTCATTGTCTCCTTCTTGGCGGCATTTTTCTGTTAAGAAAACAACACATCATTATTACTTCATTCTCGTTGGTTTGTTATTATTTGTAATAAAACAATAACTCATACTCATTACTCAATATATTCTATAAAAAGACTTATATTGATTCATAACTTGTAGTATAACACTACATTATTTACATTACTCAGCCTTAGCTGATTACATTACCATCCCACAATTACTTTCCAAAAATTGGGATTTACAAAAGACTACCCTTTGTTATACAAAAGAGGGTTTTACGTCACTACTAGATACACAATATTTACATATCTATGCTACTCTAGCTATTGCTAAATTACATCTACCGTAAGGCATTCTCAAAATCTGCTCTGGCCAAATCGACAATAACATCTCTACTGATGGTATGACGCCTGCTTCTACTTGATATCCAGCTACCTGCTGCTGGAAATCTACATGAGAACTCCTATGAATATAGGACATCGTCTCTAACTTCTGCTTCTTAGTCTTTAGCTCCTGCTTGAGCTCAAAGACTTCACCTCTCAAATCCCTGACTTTGTTCATAGCTAGGACTCTATCATCGTGCTCCTCTTCCCACATTCCTTCCATACTAGTCTTGTCCTCACGGACAGCTTGGAGTTCCTCTTTCAACTCCTTAACCTCTTAACAGTAATGGACATTCCTATTTATTATCGACATAAATAGGGCCTTCATTGATTCCCCCGTAGACATTTCCTCTGTAGGTGGAACCTGCTCCTCAGTAGGTGGAACCGGGTTCTCTGTAGGTGGAACCTGGTCAAAGGACATCACGTCCACCTCCTCCTCTAGCATGCCATCAAAGATAGACATGTAGTCTAAGTCGTCCGAGTCTCCAGACTCGATGGTCACCAATTCTGGTAAAACGACTACGGGATTTGGTAGTATCTCTACCCGATTAACTAAGTCCTCACTTACTACATGTATATCTCTATACATATCATTTTCTCCTGACATCTACAATAAAATAATATAGTTTGATTAGTACACGTCAGTAAAATAACAAAATACATAACATAATATAATGCATTTAATAAGGTTACTTTCAATCTTTTACTTCTTTATTCTTTCTTAAGGTTATTGTGACGCCCCGAAATTCAGTCTATCTTCACACCCGGATTTCGTACGTCACGAGTACATCATTCATTCTGCATACATCATTATATACTGAAATATAACAATATACACTCTCAAATCCCAGGTTCTAAAAACCTTATATCTTTTCTCATTACAAATAATGATAATTACATTATTCCTTTCATCTTACAAGAGTGACTTTTATCCGCCACCAAGGATACATACAGTTCATTAAACTAGTCTATAGTTTAATTTTCTTCTTTCTACATTACAAGTCTTCACTTGATCTTCTCGCTCATGTACATTCTGAATGGCATTTCATCTGGATACCGTCAGCTTGATCTTTACGGGATCCTTAAGTTCTTCTAACATCGTTCGCTGAAAATGTTTTTCATTTAAATTAAGTGTGAGCATTCAATTGCCCAGCAAGTCATAACAGTTGAACATACAACTTCAAGAATTTAAACATTCTTTTCAGACTTCAATAACCGAACAAAGGTTATGAAGCAGCTTGAACAATAGGAATAATCTCGATTCCTATCATTTTAAAACATTAGTCACATTCGCTTTGAAATACTTTCATTCTTCTATCTTTTTCATACTCATTCCGTCTGGCTAGAATCATTAGCACAGACTTAACAATAACGGTTCATGTATAAACCGAACATACTTGTATTGAACAATTCAATCACAGAACAGTTCATCTCACAGAAACACCGAAGTGTTCAAATTGTGGCACAAGGCCTTATACGTACTACCACCTTGTACAAATATCGCACATTCGCACATAGACAGAACTTCTCAAGTTCAACATCTGAGAAATTTTAGAAACTATCATTCATATACTATGAATGAAGTTAGGAAACTTACCTTACGCACAGCTACAGCTTACGCTGAACCGCTCATCCCAATCCCTATATAACACATAAGGAAAAACAACATGTACCAATTAGTCATATACTTGACTTACGTATTGGTTTAACTTCACTTTACTTCTTAGGGTTCGCGTTCTTGCAACATAAGTTTACGCGACTAACTTTCATTACCGGTTTACGACTTTATGACATACGGAGATGTCTTACTCAACACGTTCATCATCTTGGATGATTTATATTCTTATCTCATTCTTAGCTTATCCGAACCATTAACTATAATGTTCGTTAAGTCAACTTCTTCTTCCTTACGGCTTTCTGGCAACTAAATGCCATACCTCAGGATTCATTCTTTATCGTCTAAGTCATACAGTCTTTTGAATACTTGGAATGATCATTCAATGTCAATACTATGAGATCATAGCGTTAAACATTTCACATTAATTAATTTATACCTTACAACGTCTGGTTGCTTCAACTCGGAACGTTGTCCAAGTTATACTTATTAACTCGGCTTCTTAACGTTATACGTTATTATCTTTAACTTAGTTTCTTCACCGTTCACGGTTAATCAACATTATTCAATACCTTACGGTCGAACCATACACGGAGTGTAGGTTCTGCCCGTTTAACACTCGCTTACACTCAACCCTTACGCTGGTTAAAGTGTTCAACGGTTACTTCATTCTAACATTCTCTATCCGACTCACACTCGGATTTTCTTTAATCTCATTACCGTTTATTATGGCTTTCTTTGATAATTCATATCTTACTTACTACCTTCATCAACGTCTAAGTCATACAACTAGGGTATACTTAGAACGTTCGTCCAACGCGAATACGATTCACGAGGATCGTTATGTATTCTGCGTTCACTTGTTCGTCTTTTAATCACTCATTACCATGACATAACATCAGAATTTTATTCATTACCTTCATCACTCAACGTCTAAGGAATCATAATCATAGCAATCCCTCACGTTCGTTCACTATGACTACGGTCCCCGTATATCGGTTACGTAATATAGCGCTTACATTCTCTGTCTTTTAATTTCATTAAATCTTTCCGTTCAACCTTTACTAAAGGTTTAAAACAATTGATTAAGTGTTACGTTAGATGAACTACACGTTCGTATTTTTTTTCTTGCACATCTTCCAGTATCTGAGAAATAAAATTCTCATTTCTGGGCATTGCCCTGCACAGGCGCTGCGGCGCCGTGCCCTTCTTTCCTTCTCGCGCTGCGGCGCGAGCTATTGTTCTCTCCTTTCTTCCCGGACTGGTGCTGCGGTGCCAAGTCCTTTGTTATCACTCGCACTGTGGCACCACTCTCCAGCAGCTTATGGTTGAGCTCGCGTTGCGGCGCCTCTTCTGGCGCTGCGGCTCCAAGCATGAAACCTAGAAAAAAAAAATTCTAAGTCTTTTACAAGCTTGAGACGTCAATTTTGAAATCTCATAACTTCTTCGTTATAACTCGAAACGAAGTCATTCAAAAGCTATTTTCTTCCTTATCTTACGTACTTCGATTACCCTCGGATAGAACCTTTTTCTAAATCCATTAACATGCCATTCAATTGGCTTAATCTTCACTCTTCGTTCATTTTAACGTTTTTAACGTTCTTTGTTCGTTCGTCCGTAATTCGGTCATCCGAACTCGAAAATCGTTCGTTCTTGAGTCCACGACTCACGTTTTATACGTTCTCTTACATTCTTATGAAACCCTACACATTTAGGTTCATTTACTAACTTTCAAATTTTCGTTCTTCTTTTACGAAATTTTCGCCATAACTTCGTTATAGCTTAATTTTAATCCGTTCTTCATGAACGTTTCTAACGTTCCTAACCAAGAAATAAGCATCTAACTTATACGCGATGGTTTTAAACTTGTCCGTCAACAACAATTACACTAAGATGGTTTTAAATTTGTCCATCAACAACGTTCTTCGCGTTATTCGCGTTCTTCGTGTGTTCTTCGCGTTCTTCGTTCGTTCTTCATTTTAATCGATATTTTGGATTACGATTCTTCTTTTTCTTGGAATTTGATGTTATAGAACACCATTCCTTACTTATTTAACCTACTCATTCATAAGATTCATTCGGATCGCTCAAAATCCTTACGAATCTTATACTTCCTTAAGAAATTTATAAACTAAATTTCTTATTTCTTCTTTTCTCATGATTTCAACTATATGAAATCATTCTCAATATCTTTTACTTCTTATTCTCCTTAAGTTATATTTGTGAACATAAAAACTTAAAGAAAAAATAGAAGAACTAGGGTTCGGATTACCGTTCTTCTTTAATCTCCTTCCGTCGGATAAAGCGTGCAATCGAGCCAACTTTTCCTCTTCCTCTTCCCCTCTTCTTCCATCCGAAATCTCTCTCTCTTTCTCTCTCAAGAGTTGGATTTTTAAAATCCCAACCAAATGAGATTAAGCTTACTATTTATAAATTTTCAAGGTTAGGGGCAAAATAGTCATTTCGCCCCTAAAATCACTATTCACACCTCCTTACTATTCATTACTTAGCCACCAAGTTTACTTGGTGGCCAAGTGGCCGCCCCACCTCCTTGGCTAGCTTCCCTCGGAAGCTTTGTGCTTCCGTAATTCGGAATTCGTCCGACAGTTCAAAAACTGCGATTCTCGGAATCCAAATATTTTTGGATATTTCGTCTTTCCTTTACCGATTAACTTTTATGTATTCTTCGGATCTCAGAAAAACTAAAAAACACTTTTCAATGTTAAGCGTTTTCCTTCACATTTTACCTTAATGTACCTAAACGAGTGAAAAGTACATAACCATACTTTTCGTCATTTTTATTTCGTTCGATTTCTGCACGTTTTTCGAGAAAACTTTTATCGGCATACCTAACTTTTCACGATATATTATCGTCAAATCTTTCAACGGAATGTCATTTCGTCATACCGAACTCTCGAAACGGCTTAGGTTATTCAAACCCTAACCCTTAGGTTTCGTCGGGTGAATAGTGTCTATTTCGTCTTTTTCTCCGAAAATATTTTGTTCCCGGAAAAATTTTATTTTCGTCTTGAAAATTCTTACTCGTTCAATCTAGCTCGTAGCCAGAATACTCCCAACTTATAATCATTCTAGGTTATAGAACGATTAATAAACACATAGCACATAATAGTATTAATAAAAATTCATTTTATTAATAATTAATTCTTTAAATCTTAATTTCTGGACAATCCGAAAATTCGGGTTGTCACATTCTTCCCCCCTTATAAAAATTACGTCCTCGGAATTTTTTAAAAACACACCCTTTCCTGGGTCATCACATTCACCCATTCTTCACAGAATTTCATCCTCGAAATTTTAACTTACTCTTCTTCTCAACTTCACTTCAAAGAAGTTCTTATCTTTCCATCTTTCCTACCCTCCATAACCTATCAAGAATCATGGAGTAGAAGGAATAGCTAGGAATATAAAGATTCCTTTAAAACATTCATTCTTTTGCTGAGGGGTCAAATTGACCATGAACTCTTACTAGGTTAAACAACCTTTCACTGTAAACCTTTCTTTCCATGGTAAGTTTACAATCACAAAGAAGGTAAACTACCTCTTCCATGTTCTCCTCAGACTTAGATTCCGCACCAAAACAATTTGGTTCGGCATAACTTTTCAAAGAAAGCTCGATTTTCTTTTAATCATGACATTCCATTCGTCTAGCCAAATCAAATAGCTTAGACCATACCAATAAATTAGATATCAACTTGAAACATTCGTCTAGTCAACTTACTTGACATCGACTACTTCTTTAAATTCTTTTGCAATACATCAAAACGTTTCATGACGTCATGATACCGTACTCTTCACAGTACGCTGAGGACTTTGTCAGTTTATGACTTCATCATTATATATCACACCATAGCAGGTTGTTGATCCTAAGATCAAATTCCACACCAGGTTTAACTGCATTAATAACTCCATCCTTTTACCATCTTTGCATCAAATGCACTGATGATATAAAATTCATTTTGATATTTTAAAATCAACTTCTGTATAACCGAAGAAATTTTCATAGACATACAAAACATAGCTCTTTTACAATCCATTGGTTCCAAAAGTCGAACCAATCCTTTCATTTTCCAAAATGCGCACATCCGCACGATTTCAAGAAATTTCGAAATCTAGCATAGCTAGATGACTTGGATTATCCTCTTCTCCATCTTCCTTCATTGTCTTACTTGCGACAATACTTACTCTTCTCTAGCACTTTCAATGCTAAGTCTACTGAAAATACTTACTTTCAGTCTAAACCCTCCTATACCTTAGTATAGTTCATCAACTTACCACACATTAGGGGTTCAGGAACTTTCCACAATAGTATGAGTTTAAGAACATCCAAACAGACCTTAGGCGTCCATTCTGAAACGTCCGAAAACATACCATATTATTATGAGTCACGAACTTACCTTAAGTATGAATTTCAAGAACTCGCACCTACCTTATCATTCTCTACCTATCAAGTATATACATGAGAAAAGATTCACCTTCTCGTCATATACATCTTAATAGCGCGACCAATTCCAATGATTATCATTGTAATAAACTGAGCAGTTGGTACACCAAAGAATAAACCTCTGCCCATAACAAAGGGTTCATACAACTCAGCCATCACATGAGTCCTCAATTGAAATTTTACAACTTCTAACTCTCTCTTTACTTAATACAAATTTTCTTTAATTCGTATACTATCCTTTACAACTCAATCTAAGTTCTTCTTTCCGTACTAATTCGTAGTACCATTCATTCATAGCATTAGCTATAAATCATTCATCGTTTAACAGCTCATCTATTATTACAATTTACTATGATCACGTGGTGATCTTCTTATCCTTCTCTTTACGATTATAGTCTTAGGTACTCATACCTAAGGTTTATAACCTATCAGCTCTGATACCAACCTGTGACGCCCCGAAATCCGGTCTATCTTCACACCCGGATTCCGTACGTCACGAGTACATCATTCATTATGCATACATCATTATATACTGAAATATAACAATATACACTCTCAAATCCCAGGTTCTAAAAACCTTATATCTTTTCTCATTACAAATAATTATAATTATATTATTCCTTTCATCTTTCAAGAGTAACTTTTATCCACCACCAAGGATACATACAGTTCATTAAACTAGTCTATAGTTTAATTTTCTTCTTTCTACATTACAAGTCTTCACTTGATGTTCTCGCTTATGCACATTCTGAATGGCATTTCATATGGATACCGTCAGCTTGATCTTTACGGGATCCTTAAGTTCTTCTAACATCGTTCGCTGAAAATGTTTACTGTAACGACCCCAAAATAGGTTCATTCCATCCAACCTATTCTGAGTCGCCAAATACATGGTACAGAAAACAACTACAACTTTATTACAACAATTGTCGTGCAAAATACAACAACACATATACTGTGAGTTTGGATACAAATATATACCAAATGTGACTCATGTTCCAACCGTGGACATCACCTCACAATAACACCTTACATAAAGGTATAGTCAAAAACTGTTTTAGAAATTAAAATCTTTGGGAAGTGCTCAAGGAAACCTTCGTACATGGGAGGCCACGCGTCTAGGTTATGATAGATATCATATGGCCACAGAATTATCCTTGGTTGACCCAATAGACCCAAAGAAAAACGAGAAGATTACTATCATATTCTTCCCAATGGTGAGTCTTCTCTTGACATATCATTATCTCTACTGTCTCTAATTGAGAATTATACTTTAAACAAACACCAAGATTATATAGGTAGTGCTCGTATATATACTCAGCAAGTGGATGAGCACATCCCTGTCTTATGATGACACGAGGTTGTATGTCGTTAGACATCTTGTATGATAGTGGCAAACCACCCTTCCAACGTTGGGTACACCTTACCCTATTGGATTCACCAAATATAACTACTAAATGAACTTTTCTATACTGCTTCGGGAGAACATCCACAGCTAGAGACCACTGTTCTATTTCCTCGTTACCCTCGCTCGACCCAGCTACACTCTTATTACCTGAAAGGAATTGTGAAGCAAAAGGGTGAGCACAACTAGCCCAGTAAAGAATATCATGACTAAAGATAATTAAATTATCAGTAGCCTTCATCAATAATAAATCAGAGATTTAGAACATATGGTAAATGATAAAAATTTCAACCATAGTTGCAGCGGAACGAGCAATCCATTAGAAGAGTCAAATAGACTATAAAGTCTATTATCTTCTCCATGTTAAAAATCCATCAACAATGTTTTATCCCTGTAACATCAATCAACAGTTCCTTTCCACAATCATATGAATAACTCATAATCATAATTGTGATTCTAAATTTTTCTTCGCACCCAGGACGAAGAATATTTTCATCACATGTCTTTACCTGAAACATCAAAGATCATGGTTATACCAAATCACAGTTCCTGTTCATAATCATACTAATAAATCCATCTTTGCACTACGACCAAAGATATTCAACAACAGTTTATCTTTGCACTACGGGCCAAAGATATTCATCAACAGACCATCTTTGCACTACAGGCCAAAGATATTCATCTACAATTCATCTTTGCACTACAGGCCAAAGATATTCCTCAACCGTTCATCTTTGCATTACTGGCCAAAGATATTCAACAACAGGTCATCTTTGCACTACGGGCCAAAGATATTCATCTACAATTCATCTTTGCACTACAGGCCAAAGATATTCCTCAACAATTCATATTTGCACTACATGCCAAATATATTAATACCTCAAAGAATATATAATCATTTAAGAATTTATATAAACAATAATTATAACCATGTTGATCATTTCACCTTTGCACTTAAGCTAAAGATATTCAATTATAAATTTAATGGTCATGATCATACCAGTCAACAATTCAACTTTGCACTACTGGCCAAAGAGAACCCATAGTCATGATCATACCAATAATTTACCCATCTTTACACTCAAGCGAAAGAGAATTTCAACATCAAGGTTATAAAAATGTTATATATGATTATAAAAATAATATGGTCAAAACATGGATTTAATTTCAAGAGCAATATTCATAAATCAACTATAATTTGGTTAGAAAAAGAAACCAATTTTGTCGTGAATAGTAACTCATGAATAGTAACCTCGACTCAAAAAGGTAGAAATTCCACAATAAAATCTATACCAATATTTCGGTATAATGATATTGAAAGGATAACATTTCTTAAGCTTATAAACAATTTATTTAAATTGTTTACACTTTACTAATTAATGCATTTAATCATCATAAAATGTCAACTCTTAAGATTTCATCATCAATAGCCAAAACCCTCATCAAAAATCTGCATATACCTCATATAGGATTCTCAAGCCATAAAATCCTATTTTCCAATTTTCTTTCCTCACAAAACATATTTAATTCATTTACTCATAACTAGACCATTTTCATAAAATATACCAAATCAGTTCCAAAAATATTTCTTTTCTGGGATTTAGCATAATATAGTCCCATAGTGAACATATATTTTTCTCAGAATTTTTAAAAGTCATTTACTATTTTTCATATGGCCAAAATAGCCGAATATCTAAACATTTATCAAAAATTGTACTTTTGTCTAAAAATTCTGAAATTTACAGAGTATACTTCTATCATATACATGTACTCCCAATAAAAATTTCATCAATTTTGGAGTTAACCACAAGGAATTATAAGCTGTTACTTTTAAAATAGTTTTTTCTCATAAAATTCATAACTCTTAATCTATGCATCCAAAAATCACCATTTTTGGACACAATCAAGAAAACTCATCAAAATATCATTTCAAATTTTTCCAGAATTTTTGAAGATCAGAAAAATTACGAAACTGAAAATCATAACAACCCTTAAAATCCCTTAATATCCCTTACTATCCCTTACCTCAAAAGAGCAGTACTTCTGATCGGTATAAGGCTGAAGGAAACTTGCACTGATGAATAGCAACTCACCAAGTATCTAAATACTCACAAATACACTATCAATAATCTAGAGAGAGAAAGAGAGAAAGCTTATGTTTCTGGTGTGATTTTCAATTCTAACTTAGCCCTCTATTTATAGGAAAATTTTGGTAGGTTTGACCTGCAACCTGATGGCTTTACCTGCTACTATTCCCACCCACCACATTTGAAAATATAATTCAGCACATTTCTTCACCAACCACAAGTGGGGCCCACCAATTCTAGAATTTTCCACCAAAATGATAAACTCCGAAAATTCAACAATTTCTGAACCAGTCATCTCGTAAAATTCATAACAAATCATACATTCATTTTTAACGGTTCAAAATTTGTGGACATATACTCAACTTATATATGTATAACATATCCAAATATTACTACGATCCAACGGTCGGATTAAAAATTATAACCCCCGCAAAATATCTCAAAAACCCTGATTTTTATACCTCCATTCCGACAAAAATACTGATAAAAACCTCAACATTAACTCCTTCATTTTAAACCACAAAAATATATCCCTCATTTATATCCACATAAAATAAATATTTTCTTATCATATAAATCAATAATTAATTATTCACAAATAATATTACAGAATCACATTTATGACAACCAGGCCGTTCCCAGGAAAGAGGGGGCTTTCCAATAAGGATTTCTCCTTACTAGCGCGCAATTAGATGACCAAACCTCTCCTTAGACAGAACTTTCTAGACATTGTCAATAATGCTATCTAATAATACTATTCAAATAATATGAATTATTGATCTGATAATGGAAAATACTGTGCAGCAACAATTATTGAACAACAATAATATAAAATTTCAACGTAGCAATTATTGAATCAATAAAATAAAATATTGAACAGTAATTACTGTAACAATTATTGAGTAGTGCCTTCTTACGTAAGAATCAATAATTTCAAAAATACTGTGCAATACCGTGTGCTACTGTGCAATAACGCGTATTACTGTATTTTAACCACCGGGTATTTCAACAGTATTAACGATAACAACTACGCCGTTATTTGTAAAAACTCAAATTTGTCGTTTTTCTTCACCCGACAGTTATTCGTTATGGGGCCCACAAATAGCTGCGCCGTCGTACGAATATTCTCCAACAGAAAGAATATTCCACGACCAAACGAATATTCCCCGACAACAATGATTATTTTATAACCACTTGCTTATTTTAAAAAAAATTTTATATTTCACCCATAACTTTAAACTTTTATCAATTTAACCATTTACTGACTAGTAATTATAAGAAAAATTGAATACTTTTATTTCATAAAATTCGGGGTCTTACAATCTCCCCTCCTTATGAAATTTCGTCCCCGAAATTTACGTACCTGGTATTTCGAAGAGTTGAGAATACCTTGCTTCCATTTCAGATTCTATCTCTCAGATCATCATGATTTCTCCATTGCTCATCTCCCATGATAACTTCATTTGGGTTCCTCATTTGTTGGGAAGTCATGACAACCGCCATCCCTCGAACTACTCGGCTTTGACTTGTCTGGAGCAGCATTTGGCGTCATCATTACCGTTGGAATATACCTTTCTATAGGACATATTTCCTCCTCAACTGCCTCTTCGTACTCCTCATTCATGATCTGAATCATCAATCTTCGATCCATATCGGATTCAGGTTGACCGCTATGTACAGGGTAATTCAAAACTCGATGTTGGGTTCTCCCAATTGCTTTCCAAAAAGAGAAATTCATATCATCTATTTTAGCCTTCTTAGATCGAACATCTCTTTCCACAATATCCACGTGTCGTGCGGCTTTTGCCCATGCATCACTTATTCTCACTCGTTCAATTTTTTCTTCTTTCAGCTCAGATTCCATTTTTATCATCTTATACTCTGCCAAAGAATGCTTCTGTTCAAGCATCACATATCGGGTAACACAAGCTTGAATTGTTGCATCCTTTTGTTCCACGACCGCCTGTCGTTCTTCTGCCTGCTCTTCTAACTCATGAATACGATTTTGAAATTCTACATTTTGATCATATAATACCTCTAATAAACTCTCCTCTGGAACTTCTTCTTCCTCTTCTTCCTCAGTCTCAGCTGTTACCTCTGCGACTATCTCGGGTGCAACTATCAATTCTTCACTCACCACATAGATATCTCTAATTCCTTCTTCGTCTGACATCACATTATCATGGTTAGTGATTAGAGGTATCCCCACAGTCTCATTCACTCCATTGTTAGCATTCTCAGCTGTCATTCTCAAATACTGCCATAAAATAAGGGTTAATTAAACAAATTAACATATCACATAATATCCCAATATTATGACTAACCAACAAATAAGCTTAGGTAGGACACACTAGCGAAGGATTTACGCATCTCTCCCCTCCTAGTTATATTCCCGATCTCCACCAGAGATCATATCCCTAAGCTCTGATACCAACTGTAACGACCCCAAAATAGGTTCATTCCATCCAACCTATTCTGAGTCGCCAAATACATGGTACAGAAAACAACTACAACTTTATTACAACAATTGTCGTGCAAAATACAACAACACATATACTGTGAGTTTGGATACAAATATATACCAAATGTGACTCATGTTCCAACCGTGGACATCACCTCACAATAACACCTTACATAAAGGTATAGTCAAAAACTGTTTTAGAAATTAAAATCTTTGGGAAGTGCTCAAGGAAACCTTCGTACATGGGAGGCCACGCGTCTAGGTTATGATAGATATCATATGGCCACAGAATTATCCTTGGTTGACCCAATAGACCCCAAAGAAAAACGAGAAGATTACTATCATATTCTTCCCAATGGTGAGTCTTCTCTTGACATATCATTATCTCTACTGTCTCTAATTGAGAATTATACTTTAAACAAACACCAAGATTATATAGGTAGTGCTCGTATATATACTCAGCAAGTGGATGAGCACATCCCTGTCTTATGATGACACGAGGTTGTATGTCGTTAGACATCTTGTATGATAGTGGCAAACCACCCTTCCAACGTTGGGTACACCTTACCCTATTGGATTCACCAAATATAACTACTAAATGAACTTTTCTATACTGCTTCGGGAGAACATCCACAGCTAGAGACCACTGTTCTATTTCCTCGTTACCCTCGCTCGACCCAGCTACACTCTTATTACCTGAAAGGAATTGTGAAGCAAAAGGGTGAGCACAACTAGCCCAGTAAAGAATATCATGACTAAAGATAATTAAATTATCAGTAGCCTTCATCAATAATAAATCAGAGATTTAGAACATATGGTAAATGATAAAAATGTCAACCATAGTTGCAGCGGAACGAGCAATCCATTAGAAGAGTCAAATAGACTATAAAGTCTATTATCTTCTCCATGTTAAAAATCCATCAACAATGTTTTATCCCTGTAACATCAATCAACAGTTCCTTTCCACAATCATATGAATAACTCATAATCATAATTGTGATTCTAAATTTTTCTTCGCACCCAGGACGAAGAATATTTTCATCACATGTCTTTACCTGAAACATCAAAGATCATGGTTATACCAAATCACAGTTCCTGTTCATAATCATACTAATAAATCCATCTTTGCACTACGACCAAAGATATTCAACAACAGTTTATCTTTGCACTACGGGCCAAAGATATTCATCAACAGACCATCTTTGCACTACAGGCCAAAGATATTCATCTACAATTCATCTTTGCACTACAGGCCAAAGATATTCCTCAACCGTTCATCTTTGCATTACTGGCCAAAGATATTCAACAACAGGTCATCTTTGCACTACGGGCCAAAGATATTCATCTACAATTCATCTTTGCACTACAGGCCAAAGATATTCCTCAACAATTCATATTTGCACTACATGCCAAATATATTAATACCTCAAAGAATATATAATCATTTAAGAATTTATATAAACAATAATTATAACCATGTTGATCATTTCACCTTTGCACTTAAGCTAAAGATATTCAATTATAAATTTAATGGTCATGATCATACCAGTCAACAATTCAACTTTGCACTACTGGCCAAAGAGAACCCATAGTCATGATCATACCAATAATTTACCCATCTTTACACTCAAGCGAAAGAGAATTTCAACATCAAGGTTATAAAAATGTTATATATGATTATAAAAATAATATGGTCAAAACATGGATTTAATTTCAAGAGCAATATTCATAAATCAACTATAATTTGGTTAGAAAAAGAAACCAATTTTGTCGTGAATAGTAACTCATGAATAGTAACCTCGACTCAAAAAGGTAGAAATTCCACAATAAAATCTATACCAATATTTCGGTATAATGATATTGAAAGGATAACATTTCTTAAGCTTATAAACAATTTATTTAAATTGTTTACACTTTACTAATTAATGCATTTAATCATCATAAAATGTCAACTCTTAAGATTTCATCATCAATAGCCAAAACCCTCATCAAAAATCTGCATATACCTCATATAGGATTCTCAAGCCATAAAATCCTATTTTCCAATTTTCTTTCCTCACAAAACATATTTAATTCATTTACTCATAACTAGATCATTTTCATAAAAAATACCAAATCAGTTCCAAAAATATTTCTTTTCTGGAATTTAGCATAATATAGTCCCATAGTGAACATATATTTTTCTCAGAATTTTTAAAAGTCATTTACTATTTTTCATATGGCCAAAATAGCCGAATATCTAAACATTTATCAAAAATTGTACTTTTGTCTAAAAATTCTGAAATTTACAGAGTATACTTCTATCATATACATGTACTCCCAATAAAAATTTCATCAATTTTGGAGTTAACCACAAGGAATTATAAGCTGTTACTTTAAAAATAGTTTTTTCTCATAAAATTCATAACTCTTAATCTATGCATCCAAAAATCACCATTTTTGGACACAATCAAGAAAACTCATCAAAATATCATTTCAAATTTTTCCAGAATTTTTGAAGATCAGAAAAATTACGAAACTGAAAATCATATCAACCCTTAAAATCCCTTAATATCCCTTACTATCTCTTACCTCAAAAGAGCAGTACTTCTGATCGGTATAAGGCTGAAGGAAACTTGCACTGATGAATAGCAACTCACCAAGTATCTAAATACTCACAAAATACACTCAATAATCTAGAGAGAGAAAGAGAGAAAGCTTATGTTTCTGGTGTGATTTTCAATTCTAACTTAGCCCTCTATTTATAGGAAAATTTTGGTAGGTTTGACCTGCAACCTGATGGCTTTACCTGCTACTATTCCCACCCACCACATTTGAAATATAATTCAGCACATTTCTTCACCAACCATAAGTGGGGCCCACCAATTCTAGAATTTTCCACCAAAATGATAAACTCCGAAAATTCAACAATTTCTGAACCAGTCATCTCGTAAAATTCATAACAAATCATACATTCATTTTTAACGGTTCAAAATTTGTGGACATATACTCAACTTATATATGTATAACATATCCAAATATTACTACGATCCAACGGTCGGATTAAAAATTATAACCCCGCAAAATATCTCAAAAACCCTGATTTTTAATACCTCCATTCCGACAAAAATACTGATAAAAACCTCAACATTAACTCCTTCATTTTAACCACAAAAATATATCCCTCATTTATATCCACATAAAATAAATATTTTCTTATCATATAAATCAATAATTAATTATTCACAAATAATATTACAGAATCACATTTATGACAACCAGGCCGTTCCCAGGAAAGAGGGGGCTTTCCAATAAGGATTTCTCCTTACTAGCGCGCAATTAGATGACCAAACCTCTCCTTAGACAGAACTTTCTAGACATTGCCAATAATGCTATCTAATAATACTATTCAAATAATATGAATTATTGATCTGATAATGGAAAATATTGTGCAGCAACAATTATTGAACAACAATAATATAAAATTTCAACGTAGCAATTATTGAATCAATAAAATAAAATATTGAACAGTAATTACTGTAACAATTATTGAGTAGTGCCTTCTTACGTAAGAATCAATAATTTCAAAAATACTGTGCAATACCGTGTGCGACTGTGCAATAACGCGTATTACTGTATTTTAACCACCGGGTATTTCAACAGTATTAACGATAACAACTACGCCGTTATTTGTAAAAACTCAAATTTGTCGTTTTTCTTCACCCGACAGTTATTCGTTATGGGGCCCACAAATAGCTGCGCCGTCGTACGAATATTCTCCGACAGAAAGAATATTCCACGACCAAACGAATATTCCCCGACAACAATGATTATTTTATAACCACTTGCTTATTTTGAAAAAAATTTTATATTTCACCCATAACTTTAAACTTTTATCAATTTAACCATTTACTGACTAGTAATTATAAGAAAAATTGAATACTTTTATTTCATAAAATTCGGGGTCTTACAATCTCCCCTCCTTATGAAATTTCGTCCCCGAAATTTACGTACCTGGTATTTCGAAGAGTTGAGAATACCTTGCTTCCATTTCAGATTCTATCTCTCAGATCATCATGATTTCTCCATTGCTCATCTCCCATGATAACTTCATTTGGGTTCCTCATTTGTTGGGAAGTCATGACAACCGCCATCCCTCGAACTACTCGGCTTTGACTTGTCTGGAGCAGCATTTGGCGTCATCATTACCGTTGGAATATACCTTTCTATAGGACATATTCCTCCCTCAACTGCCTCTTCGTACTCCTCATTCATGATCTGAATCATCAATCTTCGATCCATATCGGATTCAGGTTGACCGCTATGTACAGGGTAATTCAAAACTCGATGTTGGGTTCTCCCAATTGCTTTCCAAAAAGAGAAATTCATATCATCTATTTTAGCCTTCTTAGATCGAACATCTCTTTCCACAATATCCACGTGTCGTGCGGCTTTTGCCCATGCATCACTTATTCTCACTCGTTCAATTTTTTCTTCTTTCAGCTCAGATTCCATTTTATCATCTTATACTCTGCCAAAGAATGCTTCTGTTCAAGCATCACATATCGGGTAACACAAGCTTGAATTGTTGCATCCTTTTGTTCCACGACCGCCTGTCGTTCTTCTGCCTGCTCTTCTAACTCATGAATACGATTTTGAAATTCTACATTTTGATCATATAATACCTCTAATAAACTCTCCTCTGGAACTTCTTCTTCCTCTTCTTCCTCAGTCTCAGCTGTTACCTCTGCGACTATCTCGGGTGCAACTATCAATTCTTCACTCACCACATAGATATCTCTAATTCCTTCTTCGTCTGACATCACATTATCATGGTTAGTGATTAGAGGTATCCCCACAGTCTCATTCACTCCATTGTTAGCATTCTCAGCTGCCATTCTCAAATACTGCCATAAAATAAGGGTTAATTAAACAAATTAACATATCACATAATATCCCAATATTATGACTAACCAACAAATAAGCTTAGGTAGGACATACTAGCGAAGGATTTACGCATCTCTCCCCTCCTAGTTATATTCCCCGATCTCCACCAGAGATCATATCCCTAAGCTCTGATACCAACTGTAACGACCCCAAAATAGGTTCATTCCATCCAACCTATTCTGAGTCGCCAAATACATGGTACAGAAAACAACTACAACTTTATTACAACAATTGTGCGTGCAAAAACAACAACACATATACTGTGAGTTTGGATACAAATATATACCAAATGTGACTCATGTTCCAACCGTGGACATCACCTCACAATAACACCTTACATAAAGGTATAGTCAAAAAACTGTTTTAGAAATTAAAATCTTTGGGAAGTGCTCAAGGAAACCTTCGTACATGGGAGGCCACGCGTCTAGGTTATGATAGATATCATATGGCCACAGAATTATCCTTGGTTGACCCAATAGACCCCAAAGAAAAACGAGAAGATTACTATCATATTCTTCCCAATGGTGAGTCTTCTCTTGACATATCATTATCTCTACTGTCTCTAATTGAGAATTATACTTTAAACAAACACCAAGATTATATAGGTAGTGCTCGTATATATACTCAGCAAGTGGATGAGCACATCCCTGTCTTATGATGACACGAGGTTGTATGTCGTTAGACATCTTGTATGATAGTGGCAAACCACCCTTCCAACGTTGGGTACACCTTACCCTATTGGATTCACCAAATATAACTACTAAATGAACTTTTCTATACTGCTTCGGGAGAACATCCACAGCTAGAGACCACTGTTCTATTTCCTCGTTACCCTCGCTCGACCCAGCTACACTCTTATTACCTGAAAGGAATTGTGAAGCAAAAGGGTGAGCACAACTAGCCCAGTAAAGAATATCATGACTAAAGATAATTAAATTATCAGTAGCCTTCATCAATAATAAATCAGAGATTTAGAACATATGGTAAATGATAAAAATTTCAACCATAGTTACAGCGGAACGAGCAATCCATTAGAAGAGTCAAATAGACTATAAAGTCTATTATCTTCTCCATGTTAAAAATCCATCAACAATGTTTTATCCCTGTAACATCAATCAACAGTTCCTTTCCACAATCATATGAATAACTCATAATCATAATTGTGATTCTAAATTTTTCTTCGCACCCAGGACGAAGAATATTTTCATCACATGTCTTTACCTGAAACATTAAGATCATGGTTATACCAAATCACAGTTCCTGTTCATAATCATACTAATAAATCCATCTTTGCACTACGACCAAAGATATTCAACAACAGTTTATCTTTGCACTACGGGCCAAAGATATTCATCAACAGACCATCTTTGCACTACAGGCCAAAGATATTCATCTACAATTCATCTTTGCACTACAGGCCAAAGATATTCCTCAACCGTTCATCTTTGCATTACTGGCCAAAGATATTCAACAACAGGTCATCTTTGCACTACGGGCCAAAGATATTCATCTACAATTCATCTTTGCACTACAGGCCAAAGATATTCCTCAACAATTCATATTTGCACTACATGCCAAATATATTAATACCTCAAAGAATATATAATCATTTAAGAATTTATATAAACAATAATTATAACCATGTTGATCATTTCACCTTTGCACTTAAGCTAAAGATATTCAATTATAAATTTAATGGTCATGATCATACCAGTCAACAATTCAACTTTGCACTACTGGCCAAAGAGAACCCATAGTCATGATCATACCAATAATTTACCCATCTTTACACTCAAGCGAAAGAGAATTTCAACATCAAGGTTATAAAAATGTTATATATGATTATAAAAATAATATGGTCAAAACATGGATTTAATTTCAAGAGCAATATTCATAAATCAACTATAATTTGGTTAGAAAAGAAACCAATTTTGTCGTGAATAGTAACTCATGAATAGTAACCTCGACTCAAAAAGGTAGAAATTCCACAATAAAATCTATACCAATATTTCGGTATAATGATATTGAAAGGATAACATTTCTTAAGCTTATAAACAATTTATTTAAATTGTTTACACTTTACTAATTAATGCATTTAATCATCATAAAATGTCAACTCTTAAGATTTCATCATCAATAGCCAAAACCCTCATCAAAAATCTGCATATACCTCATATAGGATTCTCAAGCCATAAAATCCTATTTTCCAATTTTCTTTCCTCACAAAACATATTTAATTCATTTACTCATAACTAGATCATTTTCATAAAAAATACCAAATCAGTTCCAAAAATATTTCTTTTCTGGAATTTAGCATAATATAGTCCCATAGTGAACATATATTTTTCTCAGAATTTTTAAAAGTCATTTACTATTTTTCATATGGCCAAAATAGCCGAATATCTAAACATTTATCAAAAATTGTACTTTTGTCTAAAAATTCTGAAATTTACAGAGTATACTTCTATCATATACATGTACTCCCAATAAAAATTTCATCAATTTTGGAGTTAACCACAAGGAATTATAAGCTGTTACTTTAAAAATAGTTTTTTCTCATAAAATTCATAACTCTTAATCTATGCATCCAAAAATCACCATTTTTGGACACAATCAAGAAAACTCATCAAAATATCATTTCAAATTTTTCCAGAATTTTTGAAGATCAGAAAAATTACGAAACTGAAAATCATATCAACCCTTAAAATCCCTTAATATCCCTTACTATCTTTACCTCAAAAGAGCAGTACTTCTGATCGGTATAAGGCTGAAGGAAACTTGCACTGATGAATAGCAACTCACCAAGTATCTAAATACTCACAAAATACACTCAATAATCTAGAGAGAGAAAGAGAGAAAGCTTATGTTTCTGGTGTGATTTTCAATTCTAACTTAGCCCTCTATTTATAGGAAAATTTTGGTAGGTTTGACCTGCAACCTGATGGCTTTACCTGCTACTATTCCCACCCACCACATTTGAAATATAATTCAGCACATTTCTTCACCAACCATAAGTGGGGCCCACCAATTCTAGAATTTTCCACCAAAATGATAAACTCCGAAAATTCAACAATTTCTGAACCAGTCATCTCGTAAAATTCATAACAAATCATACATTCATTTTTAACGGTTCAAAATTTGTGGACATATACTCAACTTATATATGTATAACATATCCAAATATTACTACGATCCAACGGTCGGATTAAAAATTATAACCCCCGCAAAATATCTCAAAAACCCTGATTTTTAATACCTCCATTCCGACAAAAATACTGATAAAAACCTCAACATTAACTCCTTCATTTTAACCACAAAAATATATCCCTCATTTATATCCACATAAAATAAATATTTTCTTATCATATAAATCAATAATTAATTATTCACAAATAATATTACAGAATCACATTTATGACAACCAGGCCGTTCCCAGGAAAGAGGGGGCTTTCCAATAAGGATTTCTCCTTACTAGCGCGCAATTAGATGACCAAACCTCTCCTTAGACAGAACTTTCTAGACATTGCCAATAATGCTATCTAATAATACTATTCAAATAATATGAATTATTGATCTGATAATGGAAAATACTGTGCAGCAACAATTATTGAACAACAATAATATAAAATTTCAACGTAGCAATTATTGAATCAATAAAATAAAATATTGAACAGTAATTACTGTAACAATTATTGAGTAGTGCCTTCTTACGTAAGAATCAATAATTTCAAAAATACTGTGCAATACCGTGTGCTACTGTGCAATAACGCGTATTACTGTATTTTAACCACCGGGTATTTCAACAGTATTAACGATAACAACTACGCCGTTATTTGTAAAAACTCAAATTTGTCGTTTTTCTTCACCCGACAGTTATTCGTTATGGGGCCCACAAATAGCTGCGCCGTCGTACGAATATTCTCCGACAGAAAGAATATTCCACGACCAAACGAATATTCCCCGACAACAATGATTATTTTATAACCACTTGCTTATTTTGAAAAAAATTTTATATTTCACCCATAACTTTAAACTTTTATCAATTTAACCATTTACTGACTAGTAATTATAAGAAAAATTGAATACTTTTATTTCATAAAATTCGGGATCTTACATTTTTCATTTAAAGCAAGTGTGAGCATTCAATTGCCCAGCAAGTCATAACAGTTGAACATACAACTTCAAGAATTTAAGCATTCTTTTCAGACTTCAATAACCGAACAAAGGTTACGAAGCAGCTTGAACAATAGGAATAATCTCGATTCCTATCATTTTAAAACATTAGTCACATTCGCTTTGAAATACTTTCATTCTTCTACCTTTTTCATACTCATTCCATCTGGCTAGAATCATTAGCACAGACTTAACAATAACGGTTCATGTATAAACCGAACATACTTGTATTGAACAATCCAATCATAGAACAGTTCATCTCACAGAAACACCGAAGTGTTCAAATTGTGGCACAAGGCCTCGTACGTACTACCACCTTGTACAAATATCGCACATTCGAACATAGACAGAACTTCTCAAGTTCAACATCTGAGAAGTTTTAGAAACTATCATTCATATAGTATGAATGAAGTTAGGAAACTTGCCTTACGCACAGCTACAGCTTACGCTGAACCGCTTATCCCAATCCCTATATAACACATAAAGAAAAACAACATGTACCAATTAGTTATATACTTGACTTACGTATTTGTTTAACTTCACTTTACTTCTTAGGGTTCGCGTTCTTGCAACATAAGTTTACGCGACTAACTTTCATTACCGGTTTACGACTTTATGACATACGGAGATGTCTTACTCAACACGTTCATCATCTTGGATGATTTATATTCTTATCTCATTCTTAGCTTATCCGAACCATTAACTATAATGTTCGTTAAGTCAACTTCTTCTTCCTTACGACTTTCTAGCAACTAAATGCCATACCTCAGGATTCATTCTTTATCGTCTAAGTCATACAGTCTTTTGTATACTTGGAACGATCATTCAATGTCAATACTATGAGATCATAGTGTTAAACATTTCATATTAATTAATTTATACCTTACAACATCCGGTTGCTTCAACTCGGAACGTTGTCCAAGTTATACTTATTAACTCGGCTTCTTAACGTTATACGTTATTATCTTTAACTTAGTTTCTTCACCGTTCACGGTTAATCAACATTCTTCAATACCTTACGGTCGAACCATACACGGAGTGTAAGTTCTGCCCGTTTAACACTCGCTTACACTCAACCCTTACGCAGGTTAAAGTGTTCAACGGTTACTTCATTCTAACATTCTCTATCTGACTCACACTCGGATTTTCTTTAATCTCATTACCGTTTATTACGGCTTTCTTTGATAATTCATATCTTACTTACTACCTTCGTCAACATCTAAGTCATACAACTAGGGTATACTTAGAACGTTTGTCAAAACTTCTTTGTTATAACTCGGCGCTGCGGCGCCAAGCATGAAACCTAGAAATTTTTTTTCTAAGTCTTTTACAAGCTTGAGACGTCGATTTCGAAATCTCATAACTTCTTTGTTATAATTCAGAACGAGGTCGTTCCAAAGCCATTTTCTACCTTATCTTACGTACTTCGATTACCCTCAGATAGAACGTTTTTCTAAATCCGTTAACATGTCATTCAATTGGCTTAATCTTCACTCTTCGTTCATTTTAACGTTTTTAACGTTCTTCGTTCGTTCGTCTGTAATTCGGTCATCCGAACTCGGAATTTGTTCGTTCTTGAGTCCACGACTCACGCTTTATACGTTCTCTTACATTCTTATAAAACCCTACACATTCGGGTTCATTTACTAATTTTCAAATTTTCGTTCTTCTTTTACGAAATTTTCGCCATAACTTCGTTATAGCTTAATTTTAATCCGTTCTTCATGAACGTTTCTAATGTTCCTAACCAAGCAATAAGCATCTAACTTATATGCGATGGTTTTAAACTTGTCCATTAACAACAATTACACTAAGATGGTTTTAAATTTGTCCATCAACAACGTTCTTCGCGTTCTTCGTGTGTTCTTCGCATTCTTCGTTCGTTCTTCATTTTAATCGATATTTTGGATTACGATTCTTCTTTTTCTTGGAATTTGATGTTATAGAACACCATTCCTTACTTATTTAACCTACTCATTCATAAGATTCATTCGGATCGCTCAAAATCCTTACGAATCTTATATTTCCTTAAGAAATTTATAAACTAAATTTCTTATTTCTTATTTCTTCTTTTCTCATGATTTCAACTATATGAAATCATTCTCAATATCTTTTACTTCTTATTCTCCTTAAGTTATGTTTGTGAACATAAAAACTTAAAGAAAAATTAGAAGAACTAGGGTTCGGATTACCGTTCTTCTTTAATCTCCTTCCGTCAAACAAAGCGTGAAATCGAGCCAACTTTTCCTCTTCCTCTTCCCCTCTTCTTCCATCCGAAATCTCTCTCTTTCTCTCTCAAGAGTTGGATTTTTAAAATCCCAACCAAATGAGATTAAGCTTAATATTTATAGATTTTCAAGGTTAGGGGCAAAATAGTCATTTCGCCCCTAAAATCACTATTCACACCTCCTTACTATTCATTACTTAGCCACAAAGTTTACTTGGTGGCCAAGTGGCCGCCCCACCTCCTTGGCTAGCTTCCCTCGGAAGCTTCGTCCTTCCGTAATTCGGATA
This sequence comes from Panax notoginseng, assembly GCA_016801055.1. Classification (NCBI taxonomy): domain Eukaryota; kingdom Viridiplantae; phylum Streptophyta; class Magnoliopsida; order Apiales; family Araliaceae; genus Panax; species Panax notoginseng. The sequence goes on along the minus strand of CM029021.1, from coordinate 87,238,883 downwards.
TCGTCCGACAGTTCAAAAACTGCGATTCTCGGAATCTAAATATTTTTGGATATTTCGTCTTTCTTTTACCGATTAACTTTTACGTATTCTTCGGATCTCAGAAAAACTGAAAAACACTTTTCAATGTTAAGAGTTTTCCTTCACGTTTTACCCTAACGTAGCTAAACGAGTGAAAAGTACATAACCATACTTTTCGTCGTTTTTATTTTGTCCGATTTCTGCACGTTTTTCGAGAAAACTTTTATCGGCTTACCTAACTTTTCATGATATATTATCGTCAAATCTTTTGACGGAATGTCATTTCGTCATACCGAACTCTCGGAACGACTTAGGTTATTCAAACCCTAACCCTTAGGTTTCGTCGGGTGAATAGTGCATATTTCGTCTTTTTCTCCGAAAATATTTTGTTCCCGAAAAAATTTCATTTTCGTCTTGAAAATTCTTACTCGTTCAATCTAGCTCGTAGCCAGAATACACCCGACTTATAATCATTCTAGGTTATAGAACGATTAATAAACACATAGCACAAAATAGTATTAATAAAAATTTATTTTATTAATAACTAATTCTTTAAATCTTAATTTATGGACAATACGAAAATCCGGGTTGTCACAGTTATGACTTAGGGTTCTATTTTCCCCCTTAAGTTTCATAACCTAGGCTTTGATACCAACTTGTAGCGCCCCCAAATTCGGGTATCTTCCAACCCGACAGATGGTGCTATACTGTACAACATTCATACATTCATTCAATTGAAAAGTCTCAAAGAACGAATATAACTTCTATATATTAAAGTAATATTTACATTTCCCAAGTTCTATTCCCGTTACAAAGGTTCTTTGTCATAATATCAATTAAATTACAACAATAGACCTATACTATTACAAGACAGCTTAGTAATCTGCCTTAGCTTTTCCTTTATCCTTTTTCGATCCTTCGGGACGTTCAGTCTTAGCTGCATTCATATGGTTCAAGCAAGAGTGAGCATAACTAGCTCAGCAAGTAAAACAATTTAATAACAACATGCTTGACACATACAAATCGTATATCTTCGATAACTGAACAATACTTATGAAGTACTATTGATAATTCAAAATAGCACTTCATCTTTTCTTTCAAAATGTTTTAAAATAACAACAGTAATTAGTAAAACATTCACTCCGGTCAGAGACCTCGAGTATTCATTCTTTATTGGAAAAGGACAACCCGGAAGCAAGTCCGTAAGCCCGGTATCACTTACGAGCACTTCTAGGTGATCAGTCTATTGTACTCTATGTTGATCAACACTACATCTATTAAATGTATGCACGTTTAAGCATTTGGCAACCTCACGTGCCTGTCGTTTTACCGACAAAAACATTTGTTTAACATTTCAGTCTTTTTTTGAAAACCATATCCAGTAGTTGACAAAAGATAACAACAATTGATAATATATGAATAGATTATCAACATTTCAAGTCTAGCCAAAGGAATTGGCTTTAACTTCAACATATCTCAATTCATGCGAAAGAATACATGAACTTCAAAAACTTGTTCAGATTGAACTGAGACAAGAGTTAGAATACTTGCCTTTAGCGTCTGCTACGCAAACTAACTTTATGTTCAAGTCGTTCAAGTCTCTACGATACATGATCACATAATGCCTTACATTAGATCACATAATCAAGTATGTATATGACTATATCATACCCTTCATTTTAATCTAATTGTGTATTAGATTGAGTTACTATTTGTTCCGGTTTATCTTTACCATTGCATTTATATTCGACTAGGTTATCTTAACCTTTACATTACATTCCTTAAGGTTTAACAAAGTTTAAACAATGTTACATTACCTTCCTTAAGTTATGTTTACTTTCATTTCTTTTCTTTGTACTTAGAAAACTGCATTACTATCTTTGTTCTGAGACTGGCGTTGCGGCGCCAGCTTTATGCTTACCTCTCGCGCTGCGGTGCGAGCCTTATTGCATCTCTGACCCGGAGTTGGTGCTGCGGCGCGAGTCCTTATGTAATGGGCCGCGCTGCGGCGCCACACTCTAGAGGATTTTGACACTGTTCATGGCGCTGCGGCGCCACATTATGTACACTAGTTCTCGTCGCGGCGAACTCTTGTAGTGTGCTCGGTTACTGTTCCATGCCGTGGCGCGGGTCATTTTGCCTAGGGTTGGCACCGCGGCGCCAACTCTGTGTACCAGAAAATAATTTCAGTTTTGAAATTTTGTGAACTTCCCGGACGCATAACTTCTTCATTATAAGTCTGAATTGGTTCGTTCAAAAGCCTACGGTTCACAAATTATGTACTCTATGTGTTTATGAAAGAATTTTATCTATTTGACTTCATTTGCTAAAAATTCACCTATTGGTTCATTTTTAACGAAAACGATAAACGTTCGTGGACGTTCAGCGCTCGTTTCTTCGTTCTAAGTCGGAATCTGGTCATTTTCGAGTCCGCAACTCTTAAATGCCAAATATGACTTGTCTCCATTGGAAAACAAAGGCTTCGTGATCCAACACAAAATTTGACTTCCATTCCGAGAATTTTACGTATTCGACGTTTATCGTCCAATCGTGTAAATTCCGACAATTCTTCATTCTTATGATTTGTTCAACATTACAAATGAACTTCATTCATCATGTGAACATCTTAACATACTTAATACAACAACTTATATTCATTGTTGGATTTTGACTTATTCTTCATGAGTTTATAACTTGTCAAATTATAAACTACATAAGATTTGATTATTCATGACTTATGACAATTAAGGTTTCTTAATCATCATATTTTACATGTTCTTCATATATAACTTTATTTAGATATACATGATACATATAATCATATAAGTTCTTTAATTCACTTTTCTTACTAAACTCATCACAAGTTCATATTTCCATACTTAACATTCAAGGTTAACTTATGATAAGTTTATAACTTATATAAGTTAAAATGACTTATTGCCAACTTATGTGGCTTAAGTTCATTACTTACTTATTCATGTTGATTAATCCAGCTTTTCTTATCATCCTATCATGATAGAGATAGAAGATTATTAGAGAAGAGATCTTACTCTTGTAGTCTTGGTAAGTAGCTTCTTCTTTTCTTGGCTTATGGAAGTGGCTTATTTGTGACTTAATCTCTCTAACACTTAAGCACTTTAGAAGTCTAGATTATTTGAACAACCAACAAATGCTTGTAAGTCTTCTCTATTTATAGATTTTCCAAGGTTAGGGTAGATTGGTCATTAGAACAATCCCACCTCCTTAAGCCACCTCCTTACTATTCATTACTTGCTAGCCACTCTCTTATCCTTTGCTTGGTCATTACTCATTTAACTTGGTGATTAATTCAAAGTCTTGCTCACCACTTATATTGGCCATCACCTTACTTGGTCACCACATTCAACCATTTCAATATGGTTTGCCCCATGGGTCAACCAATTTATTGGACTTTAACTTGGGCTTAGATTAACAATCATTGGGCTTTCAATTAACAACCACTAGCTTGCTTATTAATTCAATAGTTGGGCCTCTCTATTTAATTCACTTGGACTTTGTATTTAATTGTTAACCAATCATCCAAGTCCATTAATCATCTCATAATACATATACTTATAGTTGATGCATTCTTCTTGTATTCCAATCCATATAGACTTTATATACGGTATTTCATCCTTCATACTAACTCGTATAATACTTCGTATTATACTCGTTTTCATTACTTCATACAATACAAAGTATCATACAATTGTTACTTATTCTCTAACACTTCGCTTTACTTAACGTTTATAATTTAAGTCCACAAGCAAATTATCGTATTTTCCATAACTTGATTATTATTACATAATCCGTCTTACTTTGTTATTCCATCATTGCGTATTTCTCAGAAACTTAAAATTATATCCCGAGCAAATACCGATGAATAGTGTTTTTCAGAAAATTTCTCGAAAAACTTTTATTTTCGTCTTGGAAATTCAAACACTTCAATTCATCCACGTAGTTCAAATACTACGATAGTCTAACATCATTAGGTTATACAATGACAATCATCTTGATAACACATAGAATATGATTTTATTATTATTTAATCTAATAAAATTATTTTACAATAAGATCCGAATTTCTCGGTCGTTACATGTTCCATGCACCTAATCTATTCTCCAAACTTAGCGGACAATGAGGAGGATTGCTATATTTTCAGGGAAGTACTCTGCTTTACTTTTTTCTATTCAGTCATTGAGGACAATATCTAGTTTAAGTTTGGGGGCATTTTAGTGTCGTATTGCATATAGTTAGTTATTTACATTGTAGTTCATATAGTTACATTTAGTTTTTGCATTCACTTTCTTAAAAAAAATCAAAAATCAAAAATCAAAAATCAAAAATCAAAAACAATGGTTAGTTACTATGTTCATCTTGCATGAGTCCAGCTGTTTGATAGTTTAAGTTTATTTTGGCCAATGATGAGATTGGAATTGGGTAGACAAGTATAGTACTGACCATTGGAGCTTTGATGTGATTTCTTGTTATGAATTGAGTCTTTTTCTGTTTGAAACTGGTATAATAAGGATACCACAGTAAAAACAACTTGTTAATTGATTGAGTTTAAATTGATACATAAAGGACCTCTAAAGGATAATGCTAGTTTAAATAAGAGAATGACAAGGATAGGCAGTGAAGGCGAAGAATTAGGTAAGAACCTAAGTTTAGGGGAAAAGTGGGGAATATAAGCTTCTAAAAAAAAGATAAAAAAAATATTGAGTTGAATAAATTGAGTCCTGTGGTGGGTCGAGAAGAAGCGTGAAATGCACTCCTCATAAACACAGGCGTGAGATGGAGCGTAAAACACACTCACTATCCAAAAAAAAGAATAAATGAAATGGGAAATAAGAGCAAAAATCCTTCGTAGATGAAAAATAAAGCATAAGTATCCCATACCCTCGATATTGGTAATTGTTTGATTTTAGTTGGATCTAGCTTGTTTTTGGATTTCTTGACTTTACATTGTATGATGCCTTCGAAGAGACTTGTTATGTGTTAAATTTGATTTTATATCAGTTAACACTGTTGTGGAGCACACACACACACACTATATTAGTGATAACAGTCTAAGATTTGATGATTGATTGAGAAGTTATTGATTGATTTTGATATGATGTATTATCATGTTTACTTGATTTTTCTAAGGCCGGTTGAATAGACTTGTTTCTTTCTTTACTGCTGGATTCGTAGGCATGTAGATTAGTTGCATTGCATAGCATTATTGTTTTATGTTTTTGCTTGAGGACAAACAAATGTTTAAGTTTGGGGGTATTTGATAAGTAGGTTTTATACCTATTTATCCAGTATCTGTTACTTGAATTAGTTACTTAATCTCATGTTTCTTAGTTACTTTTCATGCATTTTGTGTTCGTTTTGTAGATTATATGCTTGGAAGTTGAAATCGCAAAGAATTGGTTTGAAATCGCAAAGAAAAGCAATCCGGATATCGTTTGGGCTTTCAAGTTTATTTCATGTTCTTGGTTTAGAACTTGGATTAAATTTTAGAGCTTCTTCTTAGCTTTTCGGAACATCTTGAATCATTCCAATCGGAGTTCGGATGCAAGAGTTATGACATTTGTACCAACGGACGTCGAACGTCACTATTTTGGGTGGTCATTTGCATAGCAGTCACTTCAAGAAATATTTAGACCTTCATCCATCCTTTATTTCTAACATCTCAAAGAATAAAAGTTGTAGATCTCGTCGATATATTTTGATTTGATAGGTGACAGGCCTCTTAACTCTTCCCGGATCAAAGGTTATGGCCGATTTCCCAAAGGACGTCAGAGCAGAAAAGTTTTCTTCACAAAACCGCCTCCGGGGTGGGTATGCAAGCGTCAAAGTAGGCCCCTAGCCAGCCGGGGCGGGCCCAAAACAAGCCTAGACCCCCGCTGGGGCGGGGGTATGCCCAAAAAAAGCTAGAAAATGCGAATTTTGGTCCAATTTGAGTCTGGGAAGGATTGTTTCGATCCGTTTGACACAAGGACTTCCAAGAGGACTTAAAGACGTATAAAGAGACTTATAAAAGGAGGAGAATCACATGGATTAGGGGAGATAAGAGACTGGATAGAGGATTCCATTAGATTAGATTAGAGTAAATTAGATCAAAACACTAGTTCTTGTTAGATTTGGAGATTGAAGCAACTTGGAGATCATTGAAGATTCAAAGTAGGAGCAAGGAGGGAGCTTCAAATCTACAGATAATATATTCTATCTTCTTATCTTCTTCTATCTTTATCTTTTAATAATTATTCAATTGTGGATTCTTAGTTTTAATTCAATAATCATGGACTAATTCTTTGTTTGAGATTACAATGGATCTTATTGTGTAGTTTATTTTAATATGCTTCACTATCAATTATTATGTTCTATTATGAGAATTGTCTATTATGATTTGGACTTAATTGCTTAATTGCCTAGCTATCAATTACCGTGATAATCTATATGAACTCGAGAGATGAAGTATTGATTTAGATCTTATCATGATAGCATGTGTTTGTGATTTCTACATAGATGGAATTCATGATTCGTGTTTAGGATAGAGATATACCTTTACGCCATATGTAATCTTATAGAGAACTTGTGCTTTAAATTCTTTTTAATTGTAATTCACATAGAGATATAGTGGATTAGTTAATTAGGGTGTCTTGCTTAATTCTATCATCTGTGGATTTAAGTGAGTATGGGTATTATGCATCAAGAGGTGGTTTTATCTGCTTTAGTGTTCTTGATTAACAATTCAGGATAGAAAATAATTGATGAGAAGTGTGTTAACTTAAATGAAGCAATAAGTGAAGTTATGATCTTAAATCTCCATAATCTTAATTTAACTAGTGGTAATTAGAATTAGTTTATTTATAAATTGAAATTCATTCGTTTAAATAAGATTGAGTTGGTTACGGGTTAGTACTTGGTGATTTTTATAAAACAATTACTCGTGGAAACGATACTCTACTTTCACTTTATTACTTGTTGACCACGTATACTTGCGTGTTGTGCGTAATTAGATTTTACCCAACACTACCCTTTAGCGAGCTTTCAACCAACGACTCCCAGACCATGAAAGACATTAGGGCGCTAGGTGTTAAGACATCCCTACGGGCGTACTTACTCAAGTAGCTAGGGCCCCGAAATAAGACTAGCCACGTTATTGCTATTTTTCTTTTTCTTTTTTTTATATTATACATAGCATACCCATGTTTTCCCAAAGTTTAAAAAATCAATGTTTTAAACCATCTAAGTTCACTTTCCACATATTTCCCTTTTTAAAACTACATTTTCTATCGAGCAATGCAACACATAATTCTTATACCTACAAGTGATTGTGAACACGTCCGTGCAAACCGAAAGCATTTAAACAACATTATGAATTGCATTGTGTAAAACATTATATCTCAGCTCATGTTATCCCAAAATACTCAAAAATCTTCAAAATTCAATATCATCATCAGCTAGACAAAATTTCCATAAGGCTAGGCTTTGTGAGACATGCAAACTAAACATGAACATGCAAATAAACATGCAACTATATGCAAAAATAAACTATATGATGCAAAAATTTAAACTAATCATGTAAAAACTATATGCTACTATATTATTAACCCCAATACCCCCAAACTTATAATATTCAATGTCCCAGTGAATAAAGGTAAAGGGTAAAAGAGAACTCCCCTAATTATCTGCTGCACCACCCTCTGCGGGTGGTGAATCTGGTGGTGGATATGGCACCGCTGGCCCGAACTGAGGCCACTCTAGCATCGTTCCTTGCTGCGTAAAAGCCTCAGCCAAGGCCCTCGTGAGTCCCGTCGCAAACGCTCCGAAATTATCGTACATGGCGTCGAATTTTAGCTCCAACCTTCGGAGCTGTCGATCCCCAGTAGCAAAGGGAACTTGGGTTGACGGGCCTGCCTCATCTGTCTGAGGGAGCTGCTGTGGTGGCTCTGGGAAAATGGGCTGGATAATAAATCCTCGTCCGCGTGGGTGTGGTACACCTCTTGCCCAATCCTCGAATTTTGCAATTGTGGCATGGGTGATATTCTGGCTTGGGTTCTGCATTTGCTCATCGTCCCAATGGCAGCCCTGATAAGCACACAACATAGCTACCACTGACGCGTGTGGAATGCTCCCAGTAATGCTTCCTCACAGATATCGCATCATATTTTGATGGATGAGATGGCCCACATCAATATATTTTTCGGTGATAATGCCCCATAGAATGATTGCCCTTTCTGCTGTGATCTAATGCTGATGAGACGAAGGAACTAGCTTGGCACATATGAACAGATTCCACGCCTTTGCATATCGATTCAGGGCGGCGGCAGGGAATATGCGAGGCTGATTCGTGTCGGCTTTGTACGTCCACTTTGTGCCTAGTACACACAATTCAGCAATAACAAATTCCAAGTCTGTTTCCATATGTGTTCCTACTACCCAATTCGCAGACCCAGTCGGCGGTGTGTCAGTTAACTTAAAAACTGCCCGGATTGCAGGAGGTCTGAAATCCACTTGCACGCCGTGCACCACAGATAACCCATTCATAGTTGCCTTTGCATTTGCATAAAATTCTCTGATAATTCCCATTGGGACAGGCATGGGCGTGGCTGTCAATCCAAGCCACCATCTTTCGCGAATCATGTCACAGAGATGACCAACTTGTTGCTCCAGCTTGAACCCTCTTTCTTTCATAAAGGTTTTGGTCACAATCTGGTAATACTCTTGCTGGGCTTCCAAATCCAGAAACTTGGTGTGATCAACCATATCCTCCCCTTGACTGCTAGAGGACGACGATGATGAAGATGAAATAGAACGTGATCGCTTTGGCCCCATTGATTTGAATGTTGAAGATGAAAATTGCCTTGAGGATTTGTTCTAACCGAAAATGAGTAACCCCCAAACTGCTTTACACGCCCACTCTGAAACACTAGGTTTTATACTCGAGCAATCAATCGTGGGTTTGAGTTTTGAATATGGAGAGATTCATGGGTGGTGGATGAGAGATGCACGACTTCAATTTTTTTAACTGAAAGAGAGGAAGAGACGTGCGTTATGGAGACTAAGATAATTGCGCTTCTGTTATGATTTCAAATGAGAGCCCAAATGGTCCCCCACTCATTTTTAAAATTTATAAAACTGTCTCAGTTCGGTGTCGCGTTCAGCCGCACGGGTATTCAATGTGTTTCGTGCGCGGGCGCGCGAGTATGAATTGGGCTGTGATCGGCATGCCACGTGGGCGCGCGCATTTATACTGCATTCCTTGCGCGGCGGCGCGATCCTGATATCTGCACTGCTAATGTTCAACTCCAATCTACATATCAGTGATGCCTTCAATTGCTGACACCTATATAGACAGTAATTCACACTGTCAAGACATGAATCAATGACTAAAGAAATATTCACCTATTTTAAACTTTATCAATGCAAATCTTGCTACACACTCAATTATGCAAATCAGACAAACTATCAATAATGAAATAAAGATGAACCAACTAAAACAATCTAAACTAAATAAATAAAAAGCCAATAGAGATAGAAGTAATGGGTTGCCTCCCATCAAGCGCTAAGTTATAGTCAATTAGCTTAACTGCCTCTGAATCTCAAGTTGAAGAAAGAGTTGAGGTGCTTTCTGGTCTGTCCACCTCACCCCTTGCTTTAATATCTCTTACTTTCGACAATGGTTGGACCTCCAAATCTGAATTTTCACCAGTTACACATGTCAACGGTTCATAGTTCACCAAATTCTGTTCCTCATCATTTAAGACTCGATCCACCGAATCAACCCGAAAACATTCTTCTTCATCTGTTGGGAACTTCATTGCCTTAAAGACGCTAAAGGTCACATCCTGATCATGTACACGCATCGTGAGTTCCCTTTTTGCACATCTATCGAAGTCCTGCCTGTGGCTAAGAATGGTATCCCCAGTATGATTGGTATATTTTTATCTTCCTCGCAATCCAAAATGATAAAGTTAGCCGAAAAGATAAATTTGTCCACTTTCACTAATACATCTTCAACGATTCCCCGTGGATATGTAATGGATCTATCAGCTAACTGCAAAGAAATGTTTGTCGGCCTTGGAGCCTGTAATCCCAACTAATTGAACAATGACAAGGGCATCAGATTGATGCTTGCCCCAAGATCACACAAACATTTTTCAAAATTCATCTTCCCGATTGTGCACGGAATTGTGAAACTGCCCGGATCCTTCAGCTTCGGAGGTAACTTCTGCTGAAGCACTGCACTGCACTCTTCTATCACGGCCACTGTCTCAAACTCGTTTAATCTCCTCTTCCTTGACAATATACCCTTCATACTTTGCATAGCTTGGAATTTGTTCCAATGCCTCGGCGAAGGGTATGTTAATCTGCAGTTTCTTAAAAACCTCCAAGAACTTGTTGAATTGCTTATCTTCCCTCTGCTTATTTAATCTTTGTGGATACGGAACTTGAGGGTGATCTGGTGGTACTGAACTCACAAGTTTTTTAACTGACCGTGCTTTATCTTTCTCTTCATGTTGTACCTCAGATGTTTCTACATTTTCTTTCTCAGCAGTCACCTGTTCTGCCTCGCGCGGTCGCGCGGCCTCCTTAGTGCAATTGGGCGCAGGCGCACGACTTTCAGTACCTGAAATATTTTTCCCAGATCTCAATGTGATCGCTTGACACTGCTCCTTCCCATCTCTTCTTGGATCTATCTATGTATTACTTGGCAAAGAACCTTGGGGCCTGTTGTTAAGCATGCTCGCCATCTGCCCCATTTGAGTCTCCAAATTCTTAATAGCCATTGCTTGGCTTTTGATCATAACTTTCGTGTCTGCCATATACTTCAACATCACCTCCTCCATTTCTGATTTCTTCTCTTGCTGAGGTGCAGCTGGAGTGTGATTTTGTTGTTGTTACAAAAATCCCGGTGGAAACGGTGGTTTTTGTAACAACCCGGAATTTTGGATTATCCATAATTTAGGTTTAAAGAATTAGTTATTAATAAAAGGAAATTTTATTAATACTATTTTGTGCTATGTGTTTATTAATCATTCGATAACCTAGAATGATTATAAGTCGGGAGTATTCCGGCTACGAGCTAGATTGAACGAGTAAATATTTTCAAGACGAAAATAAAATTTTTCCGGAGACAAAATATTTTGGGGGAAAAAGACAAAATAGGTACTATTCACCCGACGAAACCTAAGGGTTAGGGTTTGAATAACCTAAGCCTTTTTGAGAGTTCGGTATGTCGAAATGACATTCCGTCGAAAGATTTGACGATAATATATCGTGAAAAGTTAAGTAAGCTGATAAAAGTTTTTCTCAAAAAATGTGCAGAAATCGGACGAAATAAAAACGATGAAAAATACCGCTGTGTACTTTTCATTCGTTTAGCTACGTTAGGGTAAAACGTGAAGGAAAATGCTTAACGTCGAAAAGTATTTTTCAATTTTTCGAAGATCCGAAGAATACGTAATAATTAGTCGGTAAAGGAAAGACGAAATATCCAAAAATATTTGGATTCTGAGAATCGCAGTTTTTGAACTGTCGGACGAATTCTGAATCACGGAAGAACGAAGCTTCCAAGGGAAGCTGGCAAAGGAAGTGGGGTGGCCACTTGGCCACCAAGTAAACTTGGTGGCTAAGTTATGAATAGTAAGGAGGTTAGGGTGACGAAAAGACTAAAATGCCCCTAACCTTGGTTTTCTATAAATAGAAAGCTTAAGCTCATTTGTTTTGGATTTTGAAAATCCTACAACATTGAGGGAGAGAGAGAGGGTTCGGATGGGAGGAGAAGGAAGAGGAAGGGCTAGCCCATGTACAAACTTTGTCCGACAGGAGAAGATTAAAAAAGAACGGTAATCCGAACACTAGTTTCTTCTAATTTTTCTTTAAGTTTTTATGTTCAAAAACATAACTTAATGAAGATAAGAAGTAGATAAGGTTAGAGATGATTTCATATGATTGAAATCATAAGAAAATGAAGAAATAAGAATTAGAAATTTAGTTTATAAATCTCTTAAGGAAGTATAAGATTCGTAAGGATTTTGAGCGATCCGAATGAACCTTATGAATGAGTAGGTGAAATAAGTAAGGAATGGTGTTCTATAACATTAAATTCCAAGAAAAAGAAGAATCGTAATCCAAAATATCGATTAAAATGAAGAACAGACGAAGAACGCGAAGAACACACGAAGAACACGAAGAATGTTGTTGATTGACAAATTTAAAACTATCGTAGTGTAATTGTTGTTGATGGACAAGTTTAAAACCATCGCGTATAAGTTAGATGCTTATTTCTTGGTTAGGAACGGTAGAAACGTTCATGAAGAACGGATTAAAATTAAGCTATAACGAAGTTATGGCAAAATTTTTATAAAAGAAGAACGAAAATTTGAAGGTTAGTAAATGAACCCGAACGTGTAGGGTTTCATAAGAATATAAGAGAACGTATAAAACGTGAGTCGTGGACTCAAGAACGAACGAATTCCGAGTTCGGATGACCGAATTACGGACAAACGAACGAAGAACGTTAAAAATATTAAAATGAACGAAGAGCGAAGATTAAGATAATTGAATGGCATGGTAACGGATTCAGAAAAAAATTTTGTCCAAGGGTAATCGAAGTACATAAGATAAGGAAGAAAATAGCTTTGGAACGACCTCGTTCCGAGTTATAACGAAGAAGTTATGAGATTTCAAAATCAGCGTCTCAAGCTTGTAAAAGACTTAGAAAATTTTTTAGGTTTCTTACTCTGCGCCGCAGCGCATAACAGTGTCCGAGTACACTGCAAGAGTTCACCGTAGCACGAACTGTAGGACAATTTATGGCGTCGCAGCGCCATGTATAGTACGAAAATCTTTTAAAGTGTGGCGCCGCAGCGCGGCCCACTAAGTAAGGACTCGCGCTGCAGCGCCAGTCCGGGAAGAGAGGAGAGAGAAGTAGGTCGCGCCGCAGCGCGAGAGGAAAGGAAGGGCACGGTGCCGCAGTGTCGGTGCAAGTCAATGCCCAGAAATGAGAATTTTATTTCTCAGATACTGGGGGATGTGCAAGAAAGAAGTATGAACATATAGTTCACGTAATGTAACACTTAATCAAGTGTTTTAAACCTTCAGTGAAGGTTGAACGAAAAGATTTAACGAGATTAAAAGATAGAGAATGTAAGAGCTAGATTACGTAACCGATACCCGAGGACCATAGTCGTAATGAACAAATGTGAGGGATTGCTATGATTGTTCTTCCTTAGACGTTGAGTGATGAAGGTAATGAATAACATTTCGATGTTATGTCATGGTAATGAAAGATAAGGGTAAAGCGTATAGACGCTATGAACGCAATGTTGTTGCGAGGAACGATCGGTCTTAGCATACAATGAACGGTATGGCTTTGACATTAAGAAAGAATAATGAACATGAGGTTCAGGGGATGGATAATAATTGAAAGTAATTGAAACCTTGAGTAATGGTAATGAGAGGTTAAGAGACGAGCAACGTGAACGTTGAATACGTAAACGATCCTCGTAAATCGTATTCATGTTGGACGAACGTTCTAAGTATACCCTGGTTGTATGACGTGGACGTTGACGAAAGTAGTAAGTAAGATATGAATGGTGTCAAAGAAAGCCGTAGCGAACGGTAATAAGATTGATGAAAGCCGAATGTGAGTAAAATAAGAATGTGAATCATCAAAGATGATGAATGTTTTGAGTAAGACATCTCCGTATGTCATAAAACCGTAAACCGGTATTGAAAGTTAGTCGCGTAAACTTATATTGCAAAGACGTAAACCTTAAGAAGTAAACTTAAGTAAACCAATATGTAAGTCAAGTATATGACTAATTGGTACATGTTGTTTTTCCTTATGTGTTATATAGGAATTGGAATGAGCAGTTCAGCGTAAGCTGTAGCTGTGCGTAAGGCAAGTTTCCTAACTTCATTCATGTTTTTAATGAATGCTAGTTTCTAAAACTTCTCAGATGTTGAACTTGAGAATTTATGTCTATGTGCGAATGTGTGATATTTGTACAAGGTGTTAGAACGTATGAAGCCTTGTGCCACAATGTGAACACTTCGGTGTTTCTGTGAGATGAACTGTTCTATGTTTGAACTATTCAATAAAAGAATGTTTTATTTATACATGAACCGTTATTGTTAAGTCTGTGCTACTGATTCTAGCCAGACATAATGTGCATGAAAGAGAATAGAGAATGAAAGTATTTCAAAGTGCATGTAACTAATGTTTTAAGATGATAGGAATCAAGACTATTCCTATTATTCAAGCTGCTTCTTAACCTTTGTTCGGTTATTGAAGTCTGAAAAGAATGTTTAAATTCTTGAAGTTGTTTGTTTAACTGTTATAACTTGCTGGGCAATTGAATGCTCACACTTGCTTTAAATGAAAAATATTTTCAGCGAACGATGTTAGAAGAACTTAAGGATCCCGTATAGATCAAGCTGACGATATCCAGATGAAGTGTCATTCAGAATGTGAATGAGCGAGAAGATCAAGTGAAGACTTGTAATGTAGAAATATAAGAATTAAACTATAGAATAGTTTAATGAACGATTATGTATCCTTGGTGGCGGATAAAAGTCACTCTTGTAAGATGAAATGAATAATGTAATTACCATTATTTGTAATGAGAAAAGCTATAAGGTTTTTAGAACCTAGAATTTAAGAGTGTATGTTGTTATATTTCAGTATATAATGATGTATGCAGAATAAGTGATGTACTCGTGACGTACGGAATTCGGGTGTGAAGAAAGACCGGATTTCGGGGCGTTACAAGTTGGTATTAGAGCTGATAGGTTATAAAACTTAGGTATGAGTACCTAAGACTATAATCGTAAAGAGAAGTATAAGAATATCATCACGTGATCATAGTAAATCGTAGTAACAGATGAACTATTAAACGATGAATGATTTATAGCTAATGCTATGAATGAATGGTACTACGAAGTAGTACGGGAAGAAGAACTCAGATTGAGTTGTAAGGGTTAGTATACAAATTAAAGAAAATTCGTATTAAGTAAGGAGAAAGCTAGGAGTTGTAAAATTTTAATTGAGGACTCATGTGATAGCTGAGTTGTATGAACCTTTGTTATGGGCAGAGGTTTATGATTTGGTGTAAGAACTGCTCAGTTTATTACAGTGATAATCATTGGAATTGGTCGTGCTATTAAGATATATATGACGAGAAGGTAAATTTTTTCTCATATATATACTTGATAGATAGAGAACGATAAGTTAGGTACGAGTTCTTGAAACTCATACTTATGGTAAGTTCATGACTCATAATAATATGGTATGTTTTTGAATGTTTCATCGAATGGACGCCTAAGATCTGTCTGGATGTTCTTAAACTCATTCTATTGTGGAAAGTTCCTGAACCCATAATGTGTGGTAAGTTGATGAACTATACTAAGGTATAGGAAGGTTTAGACTGAAAGTGAGTATTTTTGGTAGACTTAGCATTGAAGGTGCTAGAGAAGATTAAGTATTGTCGCAAGTAAGACAATGAAGGGAGATGGAGAATAAGATATTCCAAGTCATCTAGCTATGCTAGATTTCGAAATTTCTTAAAATCGTGCTGATGTATGAGTTTTGGAAAAATGAAAGGATTGGTTCGACTTTTGGAACCAATGAATTTTAAAAGAACTATTCTTGGTATGTCTATGCTAATTGTTTCGGCTAGACAGAAATTGATTTAAAATATCAAAATGAATTTTATATCATCAGTGCATTTGATGCAAGGATGGAGTTATTAATGCAATTGAACCTGGTGGGATGTGATCTTAGGATCAACAAACCGCTATGGTATGATGTATAATGACGAAGTCATACACTGACGAAGTCCTCAACGTACTGTGAAGAGTGCGGTATCATGACGTCATGAAACATTTTGATGTATTGCAAAAGAATTTAAAGACGTAGTCGATGTCAATTGATTTGACTAGACGAACGTTTCAAGTTGATATCCAATTTATTGATATGGTCTAAGCTACTTGATTTGGCTAAGACGAATGGTATGTCATGATTAAAAGAAAATCAAGCTTTCTGTGAAGATCTATGTCGAACCAAATTGTTTTGGTGCGGAATCTAAGTCTGAGGAGAACATGGAAGAGGTAGTTACTTTCTTTGTGATTGTAAACTTACCGTGTAAGAAAGGTTTATGGCGAGAGGCTGTTTAACCTAGTAAAGAGTTCATGGTCAATTTGACCCCTCAGCAAAAGTATGAGATATTTTAAAGGATATTTTATATTCCTCGTTATTCCTTCTACTTCATGATTCTTGATAGGTTATGGAGGTTGGAATGATGGAAAGATAAGAACTTCTTTGAAGAGAAGTTGAGGAGAAGACTAAGTTAAAATTTCGAGGACGAAATTCTGTGAAGAAGGGAAGAATGTGAGAACCCAAGTAAGGGTTTGGTTTTAAGAAATTCTGAGGACAGAATTTTTATAAAGAGGGAAGAATGTAACAACCTGAAATTTTGGATTATCCAGAATTTAGGTTTAAAGAATTAGTTAAAAATAAAAGGAAATTTTATTAATACTATTTTGTGCTATGTGTTTATTAATCGTTCTATAACTTAGAATGATTATAAGTCGGGAGTATTCTAGCTACGAGCTAGATTGAACGAGTAAGAATTTTTAAGACGAAAATAAAAATTTTTCGGAGAAAAAATATTTTCAGGGAAAAAAGACGAAATAGGTACTATTCACCCGACTAAACCTAAGGGTTAGGGTTTGAATAACCTAAGCCTTTTCGAGAGTTCGGTATGTTGAAATGACATTTCGTCGAAAGATTTGACGATAATATATCGTGAAAAATTAAGTAAGCCGATAAAAGTTTTTCTCGAAAAACGTGCAGAAATCGAACGAAATAAAAACGATGAAAAGTACCGCTGTGTACTTTTCATTTGTTTAGCTACGTTAGGGTAAAACGTGAAGGAAAACGCTTAACATCGAAAAGTGTTTTTCAGTTTTTCGAAGATCCGAAGAATACGTAATAATTAGTCGGTAAAGGAAAGACGAAATATACAAAAATATTTGGATCCGAGCATCGCAGTTTTTGAACAGTCAGACGAATTCCGAATCACGGAAGCACGAAGCTTCCAAGGGAAGCTAGCAAAGGAGGTGGGGTGGCCACTTGGCCACCAAGTAAACTTGGTGGCTAAGTTATGAATAGTAAGGAGGTTAGGGTGGCAAAAAGACTAAAATGCCCCTAACCTTGGTTTTCTATAAATAGAAAGCTTAAGCTCATTTGTTTTGGATTTTGAAAATCCTACAACATTGAGGGAGAGAGAGGGTTCGAATGGGAGGATAAGGAAGAGGAAGGGCTAGCCCATGTACAAACTTTGTCCGACGGGAGAAGATTAAAGAAGAACGGTAATCCGAACACTAGTTTTTTCTAATTTTTCTTTAAGTTTTTATGTTTAAAA
The DNA here is from genome assembly GCA_016801055.1 of Panax notoginseng. NCBI lineage: Eukaryota > Viridiplantae > Streptophyta > Magnoliopsida > Apiales > Araliaceae > Panax > Panax notoginseng. Next base: position 87,221,421 of record CM029021.1, on the reverse strand, counting down.
ACATAACTTAATGAAGATAAGAAGTAGATAAGGTTAGAGATGATTTCATATGGTTGAAATCATGAGAAAATGAAGAAATAAGAATTAGAAATTTAGTTTATAAATTTCTTAAGGAAGTATAAGATTCGTAAGGATTTTGAGCGATCCGAATGAATCTTATGAATGAGTAGGTGAAATAAGTAAGGAATGGTGTTCTATAACATCAAATTACAAGAACAAGAAGAATCGTAATCCAAAATATCGATTAAAATGAAGAACGAACGAAGTCAAGATAAGGCCAAAGCGATGATATTTCTTCGTCATCACCTCCATGAGGGACTTACAATTGAATATTTGACTGTTAAAGATCCACTTATCCTTTGGAACAATCTAAAGGAAAGATACGACCACCAGAAAACTGTAATACTCCCTAAAGCTCGTTATGATTGGATGCATCTAAGATTACAAGATTTTAAATATGTAAGTGATTATAACTCAGCTATGTTTAGAATCAGTTCTAAATTACAATTATGTGGAGAAAAGATCACTGATGCAGATATGTTAGAAAAAACATTCTCCACCTTTCACGCATCTAATATGCTACTGCAGCAGCAATATCGTGAAAAGGGCTTTAAGAAATACTCTGAATTAATTTCATGCCTCCTTGTGGCTGAGCAAAACAATGAACTATTGATGAAAAATCATGAGGCTCGTCCAACTGGATCTGCTACATTCCCTGCAGTGAATGCCGTAACATATAAAGGAAAAAATAGAGGTCACGCAAGTAGTCGTGGACGTGGTCATGGACGCGGACGTGGACGTGGTCGAAATAATCATCGTGGTGGTCATTTCTCAAACACAAATACTCACCAGAAGTGGGAATATAAGGATGGAAAACGCGAAAAAAGTGATAAAGATAAAAATACCATATTGAATTTGTGTTATCGTTGTGGAGGTAAAGGTCATTGGTCTCGTACCTGTCGTACACCAAAACATCTTGTTGAGCTCTATCAACAATCACTAAAAGATAAAGGGAAGAAGATAGAGACAAATTTTGCTAGTGAGGATGGAAAAGATGAGACAAATCTCAAATTTTCTAGTAAAGATGGAAAAGATGAGACAAATCTTCATTCTGGAACTGCACCTTCTTCATCGATTCTTGCTTCCAGAACTGCACCTTCTTCTTCATCTTCATCAACTCTGGATCCGTAGCTTGAGCAACTTTAACTTTGTCAATTAAAGTTGGTTCCACGCGTATACTTGACATCATCGCACTCTTTCCGGTATATGATCTTCTACTTAATGTGTCAGCTACCACGTTCGCTTTACCAGGATGATATTGGATGGTATGGTCATAATCTTTCAACAGCTCCAGCCAACGTCGTTGTCGCATGTTGAGTTCCTTTTGAGTGAAGAAATATTTAAGGCTCTTGTGATCCGTATAGATCTCCACTTTCTCCCCGTACAGGTAGTGTCTCCAGATCTTCAACGCGAAAATGACTGCTGCCAACTCTAGATCATGAGTAGGATAATTCCTCTCATATTCTTTGAGTTATCGCGAGGCATAGGCTATGACTTTCCCATGTTGCATGAGAACACATCCTAACCCTTTGCCTGAAGCATCGTTGTAGATAACAAATCCATCCGAACCAGATGGTATTGTCAGAACAGGTGCCGAAATAAGTCTCCTCTTGAGCTCTCTAAAGCTCTTCTCGCATTCCTTGCTCCATATGAATTTTGTATCTTTCCGAGTCAGCTTAGTTAATGGAGTAGCGATTCGAGAGAATCCCTCCACGAATCTCCGATAATAACCAGCTAATCCCAGAAAGCTACGTACTTCAGTCATCGACTTTGGTTGCTCCCAACTTTGTATTGCTTCAATCTTCGCCGGGTCAACAGATACTCCATGTTTTGATACTACGTGCCCAAGGAATGCTACCTCCTCAAGCCAGAACTCGCATTTCTTTAGCTTGGCATATACCTTGTTTTCACGAAGCCTTTGAAGTACCAGCTTCAAGTGGTGCTCATGATCTTCACAGCTTTTGGAATAGATGAGAATGTCATCAATAAAGACAACCACAAAATGATCCAAATACTCCTTGAATACACGGTTCATCATATCCATGAAAGCAGCAGGAGCATTAGTCAATCCAAAAGACATGACTAAGAATTCATAATGCCCGTATCGAGTTCTGAATGCAGTCTTCGGAATATCCTCAGTTTTAATCTTCAGCTGATGATATCCAGAACGAAGATCGATCTTTGAAAAAAATTGTGCACCTTGCAACTGGTCAAACAGGTCATCAATACGAGGTAGCGGATACTTATTCTTGATGGTGACATGGTTTAACTCCCGGTAGTCAATACAAAGTCGCATACTCCCGCCTTTCTTCTTCACGAATAAAATAGGAGCACCCCAAGGAGACGTACTAGGACGAATAAAACCGATGTCCAACAACTCCTGTAACTGAGCCTTTAACTCCAGGAGTTCAATAGGAGCTATTCGATATGGGATTTTAGAAATGGGTTTTGTACCGGGCTCAAGGTCAATAAAGAATTCAACCTCACGTTCTGGAGGTAGACCGGAAAGTTCTTCGGGAAATATATCAGGGAACTCATTAACAATAAAAATATCATGTAAATCTGACGTATTCTGGTTTAGATCAGTGACATGAGCTAAAAAAGCTTGACATCCGTTTTTCAATAAACGAATAGCTTTATGACTTGAAATGACATTGACTGATTTTAGTGGTTTGGTTGTTTGGATTCGTACAACAGGTTGGTTAGGAATATGAAAACTAACAACCTTACGGAAATAATCAATTTTGGCATGGTAAGTAGTTAACCAGTCAATTCCTAAAATCACATCAAATGCAAGTATTTTCAAAGATATAAGATCAGCAGGTAGGGTGAGGGTACCAATCTGAATTAAGCAAGATTTGTAAACTGTAGATGTAACAAAAGTTTCACCCAACGGAGTTTCAACAGATAAGTCAAAGTCTAGTTTCTCAGGTGTCAAATTTAAACGTTGAGCACAAGCAGGTGAAATAAAAGAATGGGTAGCATCGGTATCTAACAAGGTGTAAACTTCGCAAGAGTTTATTACTAGCTTACCCGTAATCACCTCGTGCTGGTTCCTCGCGTTCTGGGCAGTCACGATAAACGCTCTCCCAGGAACAACCAACTTCGACTTGTCCGAAACCGCCTTTGGAATCACTACCCTCGCTGGACTTGGTTTTGCTACAGGACACTCTCGAGCTATATGACCTTCCTTTCCACAGTTATAACACACCTTGAGTTGTTGTGGGCAGTTTGGGCTGATGTGTCCCTCTTTCCCGCATTTATTGCATACGACCGGTGGTCGGTGGCCTCCCTTAGAAACAGTTGATCATGGTGCTGATGTCGACGTCTTCACATTCTCATTGTTGTACATTCTCTTCTTGAAATCTCCTCCCGACTCACTTCTTCTATTGTCGTGGCCACGATTACCACCGGAGTGGTTACCGCTTCTATCATGATGCTTTCCTCCCCGCTGGTTGTCATTGCTCTGATGACTACCGCCACCGGTACGACCTTGGTTGTTGTCCCTTGGTTGAACATAATCATTATCTCGCTCTAATAATTGAGCCCTGTTTACTACATCTGAATATAAAGAAAATTTGTGAGAAATGAGGTATTGACGTATTTCGGGTTTCAAACCTCTCACAAACATCCGCGTCATACGTTCCTCATTCTCCACCAAATGAGGTGCAAACCTGGACAACTCCGCGAACTTAGCCTCGTACTGGGACACAGTCATGTTGTTATGTTCCAGTCTGATGAACTCTACCTCTTTCATATGACGAATACTTTCAGGAAAGTACTTATCATTGAACAGCTTCTGGAACGCTTCCTAAGACATCTTGAGTGCGGCAGTATGGGTACGCTTCACAGATTTCCACCAGTAATCTGCCTCTCCACGGAACATAAAGGTGGCGAATGGAACCTTCTGTTCCTCCGTGCATCCCAAGACATCAAATATCTTTGAAATTTGCTTAACCCACGTCTCCGCCTTGATCGAATCTGGCTTTCCCAAAAACTCTGGCAGTCCCAACTCTTTGAACTGTTTGGCGGTGATAGTTCGCGTGTTGTTATTATTTCCACCTGTATTTTACGCACGAGTCTCCCTCGTCTGGGTTTGCATGAACTGTAAAAAGCTTCTAAACATCCCTTCGTTAATTGTCTGTTCGGTATTGTTGTTAACATGAGGAATATTGTCTTCCTATTGCACGTTCTCCTCGTTGGTGATCAAAGGTGTCTCCATGGTCTCATTCACTCCATTGTTAACATTCTCGGCTGCCATTCTCAAATATTGTCATAAAACAAGGGTTAATTCAACAAATTAACATATCAACCCTATACTCCGACCCATCAATTAAATACCAAATAAGCTTAGGTAGGACATACTAGCGAAGGATTTACTCGTCTCTCCCCTCCTAGTTCTATTCCCCGATCTCCGCCAGAGATCATATCCCTAAGTTCTGATACCAACTGTGACTCTTATGGTGCCTCGATCACAACACCTTACAATGGTACCTATTAGTTTGCCACCGCAGAACGGTGTCCCCTACGGAGAGTCTGGCTTCGGTGCATCCCCCATCAACAGGAAGTCACCAGCGAGAGGCTCGGGGCTCTTTACTTATAGCTCTGATACCAACTATGACGCCCCCAAAATAGGTCCAGTCAACCCAACCCATTCTGAGTCGCCAAATACATGGTACAAGAATCCAAATACAATCTTTTATAACACTAGGTAATGAAAAATACGATCAGACACTGTGAGTGTCAATACAAACGTCTAGAAAATTTAAACATTCAAACTAAGTCCTCATTACAATTATTATCACACTATTTTATAAAAATAGTGAGGACTACTACTGCTCTTAACTTGTCCATCACTCTGTTCCCCGACTAGTCCCCGCAACATTCTCATTTCCTGAAGAGGACAATAGATGAAAAGGGTGAGCTCAACTAGCCCAATAAAGAATATTATGACTAAGATAATAAAGAACAATTTATCGTTAGTCTTCAACAAATCAGATAAAATATTATGGACAACAAATTTTAAATCAACAACTGCAGCGGAAATAACAATATAACAGAAGAATTAAGTAGAAAATGATGTCTACTATATTCTATGATTTGAAAGTCCATAATCAATATTTTATCCCTGCCAATCAATATATATTTTAACTCAAATATTTATCTTTGCACTACGGCCAAATATATTCATTCATATCACCAGTTGGTCATGTTCATCACAACACCTGTCATCTTTGCACTACAGGCCAAAGATATTCATAAAATAATCATCCATCTTTGCACTACAGGCCAAAGATATTCTTTTATATCACCATTTAAAATTTAAGATGATGAAAAATATTTTAAAGAACGAATCCCGTGAGATGAAGGACAAAAGTAAGGATTCATAGTTTATTTTATCCAAGTTCAAAAATACTCCATAAAAATTATTTGTGGAGAAAATTTAAAAATAAAGTTCAAAACTTGGATCCAATCAAAGATAACAGCCTTAATAGCCAACTTCGACAATAAAAGAAATTTTAAATTTTCCGATGAATAGTGTCGTATACGTGAATAGTGCCGTATACGTGAATAGTAACCCCGACGGAAAAAGTAAGAATTTCATAATAAAATTCATGCCAATATTTTGGTATAATGATATTAAAAAGAATAATATCATTTACGAAAAAAAAAATAACATCCCTTACCTCAAAAAGACAGTACTTCTGACCCGAATATCGGATATAAAGCTGAAGAAGACTTGCACCGAATAGCAACACTCAAATAATCTAAATACTCACAAAAATATGTTCGATATTATAGAGAGAGAAACTTCTGATTCTGGTACGATTTTCATATTCTAATTCAGCGCCCTATTTATAGGAAAATACTTAGAACGCCAACACAGAAAATTTAATAAAATAATATTTTATTAAAAAAAAATTTCAATCCCACCTTTGACTAATTTATCAGCTCAACAAGTGGGGCCCACCATTAAAAAATGTTTTTTATTAAAAAAATATTTTTAACCCCAAAAATCACTTCCGACACAATATTCTGGAACTTCAATAATTTATGAAAAATAGCCCTTTTATCAGAAAAATTCAAATATCATGTCTTTTTCATAGGAAATTAAATTCTCTACAACTTTGCAGAAGAAAGTTTTTTGAAATTCCAAACAAAAAATGTCCAAAATCCACAAACGGATGATTTTTTACACCAAAATACTGATAAAAACACCTCAGCATTATTTCCTTCTTTTATATCCACAAAATAAATATTTTCTTATCATATAAATCAATAATTAATTATTCAAAAATAATATTACAGAACTACAATATTGACAACCAAGTCGTTCTTAGGAAAGAGGGGGCTTTCCGATAAGAAATTCTCCTTACTGACGCGCAATTAGATTAACCTAACCCCTTTCCTCGATAGAACTTCCTTAGACATTGTCAATAATGCTATCTAATAATATTATTCAAATAATATGAATTATTGATCTGATAATGGAAAATAATGTGCAGTAGCAATTATTGAATTAACAATAATATAAAAATACTGTGCACTACCATGTGCTACTGTGCAACGACGCGTATTACTTTATTTTACCCACCAGGTATTTCAACAGTGTTAACGGTAACAACTCCGTCGTTATTACTAAAAAACTCATTTGTGTCGTTTCCTTCATCCGACAGTTTTTCGTTATGGGGCCCACAATTGGCTGCGTCGTCGTACGAATATTCCCCGGCAGCAAGAATATTCCACGACCAAGTGAATATTTCCCGACAACAATGAATATTTTATAACCACTTGCTTACTTAAAAATATTTACGCATTTTACCCATAACTTACCACATTAATTAAATCAACCCCTTACTATTCAAAATAAATTATAAAGGAAATTAAAAATTTTTATTCATAAAAGTTGGGGTCTTACAACCTCCCCTCCTTATGAAATTTTGTCCTTGAAATTGACGTGCATACCTGGTGTTTCGAAAAGATGAGGATACCTTGCTTTCATTTTCGATTCTAACTCCCAGGTCATTTCCTCAATAGCATGGTTCCTCTACAAAACCTTGACTTGTGGTATAACCTTTGTGCGTAGGATATGCTCCTTTCTATCCAAGATCTTGACAGGTACCTCCTTGTACGTTAAATCTTCAGCTATCTCGTCTAGTTCTAACTCAATAATGTGGTTCGGGTCTTTCACATATTTACGTAACACGGATATGTGAAACACGTTGTGAACACGAGACATGCTTGGAGGTAATGCGAGTCTATAGGCCACATTTCCTATTCGGTCAAGAATCTCAAATGGACCAATGAATCATGGATTGAGCTTTCCTCTTTTGCCAAACCTCGTGGCTCCCTTCCATGGAGCAACACGTAACAACACATGGTCCCCAACATTAAATTCCACGTCCTTTCGATGAAGATCCGCATAACTCTTTTGTCGATCCTGTGCCGTTTGTATACGTTGTCGAATCATTTGGATCTTTTCCGCAGTCATACGAACCAACTGTGGTCCCAATAATATTGCCTCACCCACCTCATCCCAACACACTAGAGAATAATACTTTCTCCCATACAATGCCTCGAATGGAGCCACGCCGATACTTGCCTGATAACTGTTGTTGTAAGAGAATTCCACCAATGGTAGGTACTTATCCCAACTCCCTTTGAAGTCTAGAACACAGAGTCTCAATAAATCTTCAAGAGTTTGAATAGTCCTTTTCGATTGTCCGTCCGTTTGAGGGTGATATGCCGAACTAAACCGTAAATCCGTACCCATAGCTTTCTGCAAACTAACCCAAAATCGTGAAGTGAATCTTGGGTCACGATCCGAAACTATGGATACTAGCATACCATGCAACCTCATAATCTCATTCACGTACATACGAGCAAGACGTTCAAGGGAATAAGTCTCCCGTATCGGCAAGAAATGAGCAGACTTGGTTAATCTATCAACAATAACCCAAATCGCATCTATGCCTTGAAAAACCTTGGGAAGACCCGTAACGAAATCCATGGTAATATGTTCCCACTTCCACTTTGAAATCTCAAGTGATTGTAATGGCCCCTTCGGTACTTGATGCTCTGCCTTTACACGTTGACAAGTTAAACACCTCGAGATAAACTCTGCAATTTCTCTCTTCATATTGTTCCACCAAAATGTATGTCGAAGATCACGATACATTTTGGTACTCCCAGGATGGATTGCAAACGGTGTGTTGTGTGCCTCCATCATGATTATATACTTCAAGTCAAAATAGTTATGAACACAAAGTCTGGAGTTGACTCGAAGTATTCATTCTTCATCGATTCTTGCTTCCGGAACTGCACCTTCTTGCACCTTCTTCTTCATCTTCATCAACTCCGGATCCGTAGCTTGAGCAACTTTAACTTTGCCAATCAAAGTTGGTTCCACGCGTATACTTGACATCATCGCACTCTTTCCGGCATATGATCTTCTACTTAATGCGTCAGCTACCACGTTCGCTTTACCAGGATGATATTGGATGGTATGGTCATAATCTTTCAACAGCTCCAGCCAACGTCGTTGTCGCATGTTGAGTTCCTTTTGAGTGAAGAAATATTTAAGGCTCTTGTGATCCGTATAGATCTCCACTTTCTCCCCGTACAGGTAGTGTCTCTAGATCTTTAACGCGAAAACGACTGTTGCCAACTCTAGATCATGAGTAGGATAATGCCTCTCATATTCTTTGAGTTATCGCGAGGCATAGGCTATGACTTTCCCATGTTTCATGAGAACACATCCTAACCCTTTGCCTGAAGCATCGCTGTAGATAACAAATCCATCCGAACCAGATGGTATTGTCAGAACAAGTGCCGAAATAAGTCTCCTCTTGAGCTCTTGAAAGCTCTTCTCGCATTTCTCGCTCCATATGAATTTTGTATCTTTCCGAGTCAGCTGAGTTAATGGAGTAGCGATTCGAGAGAATCCCTCCACAAATCTCCGATAATAACCAGCTAAGCCCAGAAAGCTACGCACTTCATGTAACGACCCCAAAACAGGTCCATTCCATCCAACCCATTCTGAGTCGTCAAATACATGGTACAGAAAACAACTACAACTCTATTACAACAATTGTCGTACAAAATACAACAACACATGCTGTGAGTTTGAATACAAATATATACCAAATGTGACACATGTCCCAACCGTGGACAGCACCTCACAGTAACACCTTACATAAGGGTATAGTCAAAAACTGTTTTAGAAACTAGAATATTTGGGAAGTGCTCAAGGAAACCTTCGTACATGGGAGGCCATGCTTCTAGGTTATGATAGATATCATATGGCCACAGAATTATCCTTGGTTGACCCAATAGACCCCAAAGAAAAACGAGAAGATTACTATCATATTCTTCCCAATGGTGAGTCTTCTCTTGACTTATCATTATCTCCACTGTCTCTAATTGAGAATTATACTTCAAACAAACACCAAGATTATATAGGTAGTGCCCATAGATATACTCAGCAAGTGGATGAGCACAACCCTGTCCTATGATGACACGAGGTTGTATGTCATTAGACATCTTGTATGATAGTGACAAAACACCCTTCCAACGTTGGGTTCGCCTCACCCTATTTTCTTCACCAAATATAACTACTAAATGATGACCACCGTTCTATTCCCTTGTTACCCCCGCTCGACCCAGCTACACTCTTATTACCTGAAAGGAATTGTGAAGCAAAAGGGTGAGCACAACTAGCTCAGTAAAGAATATCATGACTAAAGATAAATAAATTATCAATAGTCTTCATCAATAATAAATCAGAGATTTAGAACATATGGTAGATGATAAAAATTTCAACCATAGTTGCAGCGGAACATCCAATCCATTAGAAGAGTCAAATAGACTATAAAGTCTATTATCTTCTCCATGTTAAAAATCCACCAACAATGTTTTATCCCTGTAACATCAATCAACAGTTCTGGTCCACAATCATATAAATAACTCATAATCATAATTATGATTCTAAATTCCTCTTCTCATCCAGGACAAAGATAATTTTTATCACTTGTCTTTACCTGAAATATCAAAGATCATGGTTATACCAAATCATAATTCTTGTTCATAATCATACTAATAATTTCATCTTTGTACTACGGGCCAAAGATATTCGTCAACAGTTTATCTTTGCACTACTGGCCAAAGATATTCAACAACAGTTCATCTTTGCACTACAGGCCAAAGATATTCAACAACATATCATCTTTGCACTACAGACCAAAGATATTCATCAACAGTTCATATTTGCACTACAGGCCAAATATATTCATCAACAGTTCATATTTGCACTACATGCCAAATATATTAATATCTCAAAGAATTATAATCATTTTAGAATTTATATAAACAATAATTATAACCATGTTGATCAATTCACATTTGCACTTAAGCTTAAGATATTCAATTATAAATTCAATGGTCATGATCATACCAGTCACAATTCAACTTTGCACTACAGGCCAAAGAGAACCCTAGTCATGATCATACCAATAATCTACCCATCTTTACACTCCAGTGAAAGAGAATTTCAACATCAGGGTTATAAAAATGTTATAATAATGATAAAAATAATATGATCAACATATAGTTTTAATCTCAAGAGTAATATTCGTAACTCATGAATAGTAACCCCGACACAAAAGATAGAAATTTTACAATAAAATTCATACCAATATTTCGGTATAATGATATTGAAAGAATAACATTACTTAAATTTATAAACAATTTATTTTAATTGTTTACACTTTACTAATTAATGCATTTAATCATCATAAAATGCCAACTCTTACAATTTCATCATCAATAACCAAAACCCTCATCAAAAATCTGCATATACCTCATATAGGATTCTCAAGCCATAAAATCCTATTTTTCAATTTTCTTTCTTCACAAAACATATTTAATTCATTTACTCATAACTAGACCATTTTCATGAAAAATACCAAATCAGTTCCAAAAATATTTTTTTTTCTGGGATTTAGCATAATATAGTCCCATAGTGAACATATATTTTTCTCAGAATTTTTAAAAGTCATTACTATTTTTCATATGGCCAAAATAGCCGAATATTTAGACATTTATCAAAAATTGTACTTTTGTCTAAAAATTCTGAAATTCACAGAGTATACTCCTATCATATACATGTACTCCCAATAAAAATTTCATCAATTTTGGAGTTAACCACAAGGAATTATAAGCTGTTACTTCTAAAATAGTCTTTTCTCATAAAATTCATAACTCTCAATCTATACATCCAAAAATCACCATTTTTGGACACAATCAAGAAAACTCATCAAAATATCATTTCAAATTTTTCCAGAATTTTTGAAGTTCAGAAAAATTACGAAACTGAAAATCATAACAACCCTTAAAATCCCTTAATATCCCTTACTATCCCTTACTATCCCTTACAATCCCTTACTATCCCTTACAATCCCTTACCTCAAAAGAGCAGTACTTCTGATCGGTATAAGGCTGAAGGAAACTTGCACTGATGAATAGAAACTCACAAAGTATCTAAATACTCACAAAATATGCTTCATAATATAGAGAGAGAAAGAGAGAAAACTTGTTTCTGGTGTGATTTTCAATTCTAACTTAACCCTCTATTTATAGGAAAATTTTGGTAGGTTTGACCTGCAACCTGATGGCTTTACCTGCTACTATTCCCACCCACCACATTTGAAATATAATTCAGCACATTTCTTCACCAACCACAAGTGGGGCCCACCAATTCTAGAATTTTCCACCAAAATGATAAATTCCGAAAATTCAACAATTTCTGAACCAGTCATCTTGTAAAATTCATAATAAATCATACGTTCATTTTTAACGGTTCAAAATTTGTGGGCATATACTCAACTTATATATGTATAACATATCCAAAAATTACCACGATCCAACGGTCGGATTAAAAATTATAACCCCCGCAAAATATCTCAAAAACCCTAATTTTTAATACCTCCATTCCAACAAAAATACTGATAAAAACCTCAACATTAACTCCTTCATTTTTAACCACAAAAATATGTCCCTCGTTTATATCCACATAAAATAAATATTTCCTTATCATACGAATCAATAATTAATTATTCACAAATAATATTACAGAATCACATTTATGACAACCAGGCCGTTCCCAGGAAAGAGGGGGCTTTCCAATAAGAATTTCTCCTTACTGGCGCGCAATTAGATGACCAAACCTCTCCTTAGACAGAACTTTCTAGACATTGACAATAATGCTATCTAATAATATTATTCAAATAATATGAATTATTGATCTGATAATAGAAAATACTGTGCAGCAACAATTATTGAAACAACAATAATATAACATATCAACGCAGCAATTATTGAATCAATAAAATAAAATATTGAACAGTAATTACCGTAACAATTATTGAGTAGTGCCTTCTTACGTAAGAATCAATAATTTTAAAAATACTGTGCAATACCGTGTGCTACTGTGCAATAACGCGTATTACTGTATTTTAACCACCGGGTATTCCAACAGTGTTAACGGCAACAACTACGCCGTTATTTGTAAAAACTTAAATTTGTCGTTTTCTTCACCCGACAGTTATTCGTTATGGGGCCCACAAATAGCTGCGCCGTCGTACGAATATTCCCCGACAGAAAGAATATTCCACGACCAAACGGATATTCCCCGACAACAATGATTATTTTATAACCACTTGTGTATTTTGAAAAAAATTCATATATCACCCTTAACTTTAACATTTATCAATTAAACCATTTACTGAATAGTAATTATAAGAAAAATTGAATACTTTTATTTCATAAAATTCGGGGTCTTACAATCTCCCCTCCTTATGAAATTTCGTCCTCGAAATTTACGTACCTGGTATTTCAAAGAATTGAGAATACCTTCCTTTCATTTTAGATTCCATCTTCCCTGCCATCATAATTTCTCCATTGATCATCTCCTGTATTTCATATATCATTCTAGAATACAGCTTCAAAACAAGGGTTAATTTAACAAATTAACATATCACATAATATCCCGATATTATGACTGACCAACAAATAAGCTTAGGTAGGACACACTAGCGAAGGATTTACTCATCTCTCCCCTCCTAGTTATATTCCCCGATCTCCGCCAGAGATCATATCCCTAAGCTCTGATACCAAATGTAACTCTGGACACCAACCTATGTCAGCACCTTACATTGATACCTATCAGTTTGCCACCGCAGAACGGCGTCCCCTACGGAGAGTCTGGCTTCGGTGCAAACCCCATCAACAGGAAGTCACCAGCGAGAGGCTCGGGGCTCTTTACTTATAGCTCTGATACCAAATGTAACGACCCCAAAACAGGTCCATTCCATCCAACCCATTCTGAGTCGTCAAATACATGGTACAGAAAACAACTACAACTCTATTACAACAATTGTCGTACAAAATACAACAACACATGCTGTGAGTTTGAATACAAATATATACCAAATGTGACACATGTCCCAACCGTGGACAGCACCTCACAGTAACACCTTACATAAGGGTATAGTCAAAAACTGTTTTAGAAACTAGAATATTTGGGAAGTGCTCAAGGAAACCTTCGTACATGGGAGGCCATGTTTCTAGGTTATGATAGATATCATATGGCCACAGAATTATCCTTGGTTGACCCAATAGACCCCAAAGAAAAACGAGAAG